>JAJPUD010017019.1:2546-32462 GCA_023553655.1 Myrmecobius fasciatus
ACCCCAGCTTTTGGGATAAATACTCCCTATTTGGCAAAAACTGCTGGGAAAATTGGAAACTAGTGTGGAAGAAATTAGGGCTTGACCCATACCTAACACCACATACCAAGATAAGATCTAAATGGGTTCATGATCTAGATATAAAGAGGGACTTTGTAAGCAAGTTAGAGGAACGTAATATAGTTTATCTCTCAGACCTGTGGAGATGGAATAAATTTATGTCCAAAGAAGACCTGGAACTCCTAATTGAACACCAGATGGATAATTTTGATTATCTTAAGTTAAAAAGTTTCTGTACAAACAAAACAAATGCAGACAAGATTAGGAGGGAAGCATCAAATTGGGAAATCATCTTTACATTTAATGGTTCTGATAAAGGCCTCATTTCTAAAATTTATAGAGAATTGTCTCATATATATAAGAATTCAAGCCACTCTTCAATAGATAAGTGGTCAAGGGATATGAACAGACAATTTTCAGATGATGAAATTAAAACCATCTCTAGTCATATGAAAAGTTGCTCCAAATCACTATTGATCAGAGAAATGCAAATTAAGACAACTCTGAGGTACCACTACACCCCTGTCAGATTGGCTAAAATGACAGGAAAAGATAATGATGAATGTTGGAGGGGATGTGGGAAAACTGGGACACTAATACATTGTTGGTGGAACTGTGAACGGATCCAACCATTCTGGAGAGCAATTTGGAGCTATGCTCAAAAAGTTGTCAAACTGTGCATACCCTTTGACCCAGCAGTGTTTCTACTGGGCCTATATCCCAAAGAGATCTTAGAGGAGGGAAAGGGACCCACATGTGCAAGAATGTTTGTGGCAGCCCTTTTTGTAGTGGCTAGAAACTGGAAACTGAAGGGATGCCCATCAATTGGAGAGTGGCTGAATAAATTATGGTATATGAATGTTATGGAATATTATTGCTCTGTAAGAAACGACCAGCAAGACGATTTAATATGGTCCTGGAGAGACTTGCATGAACTGATGCTGAGTGAAACGAGCAGAACCAGGAGATCATCATACACAGCAACAACAGTATTACATGATGATCAATTCTGATGGACGTGGCTCTCTGCAACAAAGAATTGTCTCAAACCAGTTCCAATTGTTCACTGAAGAAAACCATATACACCCAGAGAGAGGGAAATGAAATATGGACCACAACGTAACATTTTCATGATCTCTATTGACATTTGCTTGCATTGTGTTGCCTTTCTCTGATTCTTTTTTTTTCTTGTAGATAGGATTTTTCTTGCATAACTTCTCAAGCATTTCAACATTATTAGCATGTAGTGGACTTCATGCCATCTAGGGGAGGGGAGGGGATTGGGGGTAAAATTTGTAATGGAAAGCTTTGTAAAGATCAATGTTGGGGAACTACCCATACATATGTTATACAAATAAAAAGCTTTAATAAAAAAAAAAGAAAAGAAAAGGTTCACTGATTGGTTCCTGGTAGGGGTCAAAAGTAGTATCTGTACCCAGATTTTATAAGATTTCAGGTCCTATGCCCTTTCACCTCCCACCCCTCACCTCATTTTTTTTACTTTTTGAATTCTCAATATCCCTGCCTCCTGAAAATAGTCATCATATGCTATCAAGTTGTGGTCTTTCAGTGTTTAAGGTCCTTGAAGCAGAAGAGAAATATTTTGGGGTATTATTAAGCCTTAGTACCTTTAGATAAGGGCATTGACAGACTCTGAAAGTCTGCTATCTGAAACCAATCTTGCTAAGTTCAAAAAAGCTCATGACCATGTTGGCAGCAGAATTGATTGATTTTTTTCTTATCTCTTTCAGAGACCATTTATTGAATTTTGAAAGGGCTTTAATTGGTGTCAGTAGGAGAAGGATCTAATCAATCACCTAACAAGCATTTCATAAGAACCTGCTATGCTGGAGATTAAGAAAACCAGAATAAAATTGTCTCTTCCTTCTGGGAACTGACATTCTACCCATTCCAATGAACATACTAATGGTTCAGTTGTTGACCTCTCAGTTTTTCCCATGTACCAAATTCTGAATTTTCTTTGTTATATATTACAAGTCCAGCATGCTTCCTTGATTGTAGCAGTGAATTCAAAACCTGGAATATATTCCCTTTTCCCCTGAATCTTTTGGAATTCACTATTCCCATCAAAGGTCAGCTTCAGCAGGCCCCCTTCTGCAGAAAGCCTTTCTACTACCCTCCTAGGTGCTAGTCTCCCCTGAAACTACTTAGAACTTCCTTTGTACTTGGTATTGACTTACATATACACAGATCATTTCTTCCAACATTAGCTCCTCAAGGAAAGGTACTGTTTGTTATTTGTGACTTATCTGCTCAGCTCCTAGCATAGAACTTGGGATATAGTTGAATGATTCAGAGTTTGGTAGGGAGAGCTGAGCTTAACTGAGTGGAACTGGGTAAGACTGAATTGGGTGAACTGCATTGGAATTGTTTCACACATGCTAGAATGTCATCTAACAACAACACTTACAAAAAATAACCTGAAAGGTAATGGAAGTTTTCAACTCAAAATAATTCTTTTTCAGTTGGTCAGGAAATATGGAAATATTTTCTGCAGGCATGTGGGCAGAAAAATCATTATAACAGTAACTGGATTGCCATTGATCAAGGAGGTCCTGGTCAACCAAGGAGATGTATTTATAGCTCGACCCCAATTCCCCATCAATTTTTATATTTTTAAGCTATCTGGTGAGTGCTCTGAATTATAATAAATATTTTTCTTCCCTGTGATTCTTTGAAAGATATCTATTACTTCTGTCTTTCATCTTTCCTGGAGGATTTCAAACCATATATGTTTTGTGACTAGAAGAATTATGATAGAAAAAGCAGGCTTTTGAAATTTTCTTTCTTCGTATCTGAGAGTAACTTGAGAAGAATAGAATTGAGGGAGATGTGAAGGAGAAAGGAGAGGGAGTTCAAATTCATCTCATAGAAGGATTAATTGAAGGAGTTTGGAGTGTTTAACTTAATGACAAGAAGACTCAGAAGGGGTGAAGGGAGGTATGATGATTGTCTTCAAGTATTTGTGGGTCATGAGTACCTTTAGTAACTTGGCTAAGGGGTTATTGTTTTTTTGTAAATTGCCCTGAGTTTATGTTGGCATTTTCCCACAACCACTCTCCACTCTGTTTCTTGGCCCATCAGATAAGACTCCTCCTGATCTGGAGCCCCACCAGAAGGAGGAGGCAGCCAGGTGATACAGTGGTTAGAGAGCTAGGTCAGGAATTCCTTAGTTCAAATCTAGCCTCAGACACTTATTTATCTCTGCAATTACTAAGCCTGTTTCCTCAACTTGAAAAAGGAAAATAGCATCTACATCACAATATTATGATAATCCAATGAGATAATATTTGTAAAATGCCTAGCATAGTGGCTAGAATATAATTGAGGTTTAATAAATGCTTATTCCTTCTCTACCCTTTTCTTTACTCAGTGGAAGGACTACCCTTTTTCCCTATGGGAGCTGAGTACTTATGTAGAAACAATTTGGCCTTTCCTGTCATTAAAGAGCAAGTTATCTCCAAACAGTTTTATCCTTGGACACCTTCCAAAAATTCTATGCCTTGGTTCCCACGTTCTTTGCAGAAAAGATATTTCCTGGGAAAGGATTATCCCAATGTCTCTCTTCTATAAACTCCCATTCTCAAGTATAGACAAATGGGGTTAACTGTTTAATACTATACTTTCAGTAAGGTAGGGAGCTTATCAGTTCCCGATGACATCAAGCATAAAAGAGACAATGAGCTTCCTTGTAGCACATACAGCACCCACAGGCCAAGGTATCTCTGCCCTTCTTGGACCATGACATTGGCAAAATCAACAAAGGCCATTTGAGATGGCTTGGGCCATTCCAAGTGGAATTTACCATTCAGATTAGGATTTGGGCTCTTTCCCCCGTCTGCATCTATCCAAAGCAGAAAATCATCTAGTAGCCAATCATCTCTGACTGAAGAAATAAGAAGTTTATATTTATGTACCTCAAGAAACAAGGTCTACTTATGGATCCTTGAACCTCTGAGGTATAACATCTCTATTTCGTTTTTAGAACTTCCAGAAATTTCCAAGTATTCCACAGTAGAACTTTAAGTGTTGTTTTCCTAATTAGTATATAAGTTCATTGGGAATAGGAATTGGCTAGCCCTTATTTTGCATATCTCTGGCATATAATAGGTGTCTTTGTTTTTTTAAGTACTTGTTCAGTTGAATTCCATTGTTTGTAGGGAGAATAACCATATCAATAAAATTACAGATCTTTTGAAATAGTAACATAAATTATTATTAATATTATGATTTAGGCTTAATAATGTCTAATGGCCAAGTGTGGGGACAGCAAAGAAGATTTGCCTTAATGACTCTAAGGAATTTTGGTTTGGGAAAGAAGACTTTGGAAGATTGGATACAGTTGGAGGCCAAGTATCTCATTGAGGCTATCAGGGAAGAAAAAGGTGAGCACCGGGCAGACAGAAATGATTTTCAATTTTTTGTAATTTTCTATTTGGCCAGATGAACATTAAAGAGAATCTCTAATTGTGGAGGGGAGAAGCAGGGAAGGAAAGGCCATCTTTGGATTAGAGAAAGACAAAATACTCCCCCCCAAGTCCCTAGGAAATGTTTTCAAAGACCGAACATTGTTCTCTAGGAAAAAATGAAACCATAAAACAAAATAGCAAGCCTGATTTTTCATTCTCTTGAATGCCATTATAATCATTTTCCTCCATTAAAACTCAGACACTACATGCTTCAGTTTTTCAAAGGTCGCACATGTAGTCCTGGGTTGGTTGGCCCCTAGACACACACATGGACACATAAACCTACCTGTTTTTTTTCTCCTGATGTTCTTCTCTAAATCTTTTTTTTTCCTAATCATTCTTCTACCTTTCTAGTTATTGAATCATATATTTCCATGTCTTGGTATCTCTCCTTTCACACACACACACATAGACATGCATACATCTATATAGCTATATCTACATATATATATCTATGTATATATATATATCCATGCCTATATATTGCTTCTTTATTTTTAATATTTTGATTATTTTATAAATTAAGCATTATTGTCCTCTTGTTTCTCTTTCCACTTGAAAAACATAAAACACTAGTGACACATACTAGTCAAACAAAATAAATTCTTACATTGGTCATGCTCAGAAACATGTATCTCATCATGTAATCTAAATCTGTCAGGAGTTTGGTGGTTGGTGCCTCATTGATCCTCTTGTGTTCTGGTTGGTAATTCATTGATCCAAGTACTTAAATCTATTCAAGTCATCTTTCTTTGCATAATGTTCTCATTGTAGATATTCATTTTCCTATTCTTTCTCCTCCTTCTCTGCTTCTTTTTCCTTTCTCATATCCTCATCCACTTTCCCTTTCTCCTCATCTTCTGCTTCTTCTTATTTTCATAGATTAAGGATAGTAATTAACCTTGGAGCCCATCATTCCAACTCTCCCTCTCATTCTTCATACCAATAAACTGAGGAGTATAACAATTCAATGATTTTATCAAGATCAGTCAATCAATAAATATTTATGAAGTGTCTAGTATATTCTAGGCACTATGCTAAATCCCGAGGATATAAGGAAAGGAAGGAGTCTCTGTCCTCAAGGTTATCCCAGTCTAAGGAGAAAGTCAACATGCAAACAACTATGTACAGACCTGACATAGACAGGAGAAACAGGAAATAATCAATAATAGGAAGGCACCAACATCACAATAAAATCACCCAATTAATAAATATCTGAGGTTGGCCAGGTCTCCCTGGCTCCAGGTCCAGTATCTTACATACTACTTTATATTGCCTTCCTTCCTTATTTCCATTCTGATATCTTTTCTTTTCATTCCAGTATCTCCAGTTGCAATTTCAAACCCATTCAAACTCATATGCATGCAAATAGCCCACAAGTATATACATAGTCATGGGTATTGGTATATATACATATACATTTATGGACACACATGCACATGTGTGCTCATGCACATTATACAGATGAACACAATTTAGTGGATTTAAACACATGATATATCAGATATAGAACACAGAGGACAGAAAAGCTCTCACGTAGTCCAACCTCCTTATTTTACTTAACTAAAAATAGAAACAAAGACAACTAAAGTAATTTGTTCAAAACAAAATAGATAACCTATGTTGAAACAAAATATGTCAATTAAAACTCAAAACTTTACAGAAATATTAAAAAGTGGACATATTATTTTCCCCCTCACATCTATTTAATCAGTAGGTGCTTATGGACAATAATAATGAAGAAGTGTGCTGGGAGGTGGGGAGGAAAAGTAAAAAAAAAATATTGAAAAGAAAAAGGTAAAGAATTCTGCTGGATTCTTTTAAAAGTCAAGAATAAAATGAAAAGTACCCTGTTCCATTCTATTCTGGCAATAGGACAGCCTTTTGACCCCCACTTTGTGGTCGACAATGCTGTTTCTAACATCATCTGCTCCATAACTTTTGGGCACCGTTTTGAGTACCACGATTTTCAGTTTCGGGAGCTGCTGAAGAGTCTGGATGATATCATGAAGTTTTTGGGCAGGTGGGAATGTCAGGTAATAGAGCATCTCTTGTTGGAAATGACTGGATCAACTTCAAATTAGCCATGTACTTCCTTCATGGGAAAAGAAACCAGAATGACTATGTGATTTTGGCAGGAACTAAGTTTGTGTATGACTTTCTCTAAACAGAAAGGGGTCTGAGAATGAGAGAGGAAGAAAACAAGATTTCCATAAGCAGTGACATGAAAGAACATACTTGGGGGACCCATGCGTTTCCAGAAAACTGTCATCTCCCGATAAAGAGAAACACATTTCTCAATAGTTTTAAAGTTTAAATTCCTAAGATTTTTTACCAAGATTATCAATGTACAAATATTCATTAAGCATTCATGTGCCAATGCTAGGTGTGCCATTGTGCTCTGCAGTATACAGTAATAAAAATGAAACAGCCACGGAAATAGGGTGGGTTGTATTCTGTCAAAGGAGGCAACATGCCCTCAAATGTGTGTAAATACATATAATGTGGCAAGTATTAATGGGAGCCATATTAAAAGTCAGGAAAATGTGTAAAGATTTAATGGAGGGGCAGCTAGGTGGCACAGTGAATAGAACACCAGCCCTGAAGTCAGGAGGACCTGAGTTCAAATCTGGCATCAGACACTTTGCACTTCCTACTGTGTGACCCTGGGCAAGTCACTTAACCCCAATTGCCTCAGCAAAAAAAAAAATAGCTTAATGGAGAAGTTGTCTGTTGAGCAAAGTTTGAGGGAAATCAGTAATTTTATCCTCACTTCTGCAAAAGAGAAAAAAAGAGACACAAACACAGAGGCAGAGATAACAAAGAGGCAGGGAAGCATGAAGGAAGGGAATTTCAGAGATAGAGACAATATAGAAATAGCTAGAGAAACAGGATGAGAGTCAGAGAGAAGAGATACAATTAGAGAGATAGAAAATTTAACTGTTTATCTTTAAGGTTTGTAAACAGCAATACAAATATTAACTCCTATCTCAATGCCTCTGCATTAACTGTCCTTTTTGATTAAAATGCTCTCCCTTCTGACCTTACTTCTTGGTTTTCTTCAAGAATGAGCACCAATTTCACCTCCTACTTCAGGATATCTCTCCTAGTCCATCCAACTGTGGGGGGGGAGTGCTTTCCCCTCTCAGAATACTTTTCAACAACTGTATATACATCTTTTATGTCCTTAGTTATTTCCATGGTGTCCCATCCATTACAAAGTGAACTACCTGGAGAACAGGGACTGGAATTTCTCCCTCTTCCTTTGGATGCTCAGGAATCAGCACAGTCCTTGGCATATAGTAAATGCTTAATAAATGCTTGTTGATTTATTGATTTTTTTATATCTTCTCTACAATCCATTGAGATAGTTGCCATTAGTATTCCCATTTTAGAGATAAGAAAACTGAGGCTAAGACCAGTTAATGACTTGCCCCTAGCTAATAAATGTCAGAGGCAGAATTCTAACTTGGGTCTTCCTGAATCTTGCTTCACAATTACATCTACTTTTTCTCCTACTTGTTCAATGAATCGTGTGTCACCAGTTCATGATTTAACTCCTGAAGTGTCTGAATATGAAAGAAAATGAGGGGAAAGGGTGAACAGCATTGGCTCTCATTTGCCTAAGTGAATCAAAATGTAATTCATTTTGTGGAGTAACAGGAAAATATGGGTTCAAATACTGGCAATTTCTCTAGAATGCATCTCTCTACTGGCTTTTGCAGGTAGAGAGGCTGCCTAGATTGGTAGCAAATTGAGTGATTTATTTTTGTGTATTAGGGTATGGCCAAGAGCCTTGTGCTTAGATAATTGGATAGCAGTCTATGTTAAAAGAACAACAGTATGAGAGAGAAAGAGAGAGAGAGAGAGAGAGAGAGAGAGAGAGAGAGAGAGAGAGAGAGGTTACAGGAAAGGTGGATTCAGGAACAGACATTTCAAGACCCTAAAAAAGGTCAAAAACCATGACCTGACTTAAGCTAAAGATGGAGAAGTAGGGTTATCAAACAGGAACTGACACTCAGCCGTTGTACCCTGTCCTTTTATATTATTTAGCTTTTCAATGTATTTCCTTCAATAATGAAATTCCTGCCAGGACCTCACCAGAAGCTTGTCAGAGAATGCAAAAAGCTAGAGTCTTTTGTAGAAGATGTGATCAAAGAACACAAGGAAAAACTGAACCTAGAGGAACCCCAGGATTTCATTGATGCTTACCTTAAGGAGCTGTCCAAGGTAACAAAGATATATAGAAAGTGGACATTGTGTATTTAAAACCAAAACAGTGCTGGTGGGGAGGGAAAAATCTATTAAAATTTCCAAAACCTCATATTTCTATCATAATATAAATATCTTTCCTCAGTAACAACCCTGGGAGGTAAAGAGTACAAGTGATGAAGCTTACGATTGGAGAGCTCATGATTTTTATTTAGGATTGGAAGGGACCATAAAGTTCATTTACTCCCATCTTTTTTTTTGACACCCCTTCTCAGCTTCAAGATTTTGTGATTAAATCTTCTATGTAAAAATGCTGGACCTCTGCTTGAATTAGAGATTTTCCATTCATCATTCAAGATTTTCTAGGAACAAATCATTTCTCTAAGTCTCAGTCTCTCCATTTGAAAAATTGGTACAATATTATTGGCATTATTTGATTCTCAAGGTTATGGGGAAAGTATCTAACAAATTTAAAAGCATTTTAATACTCTTTGTTTACTCATTAAAAGAATGAATCCAGAAGGTAATATATCTTTAATTAGAATAGTAATAATGCAAAGAAATGATAATAAATCTGCTACTTAGATGCATATGGTTGTCAACATTTGCAAAATGTTTGTTTCTAAATTTTTTTGTCCTGAGAAGAGAGCTGCTATGAGTATTTTTCATACATATAGGTCATTTTCCTTATTTTCCCTTTTATTTTCTAACTCTTTTTGGTATTCATGTGTAGCAATAGTGCTGTTACATCAAAGGATATATATGAATTTATAGCCTCTTGGGCTTAGATCATATATTTTTATCATTTATTAACTGGATCATGGCTCTTATTTTTTATAAATTTGATTCAGTTTCCTCTGTGTTTGAGAAATGAGGCCTTATCAGAGAAACTTGCTTGAATTTTTTTTACAATTACTATTATTAATTGTATTCCCCCATTTATTATGGTCTCTCTTTTTTTTTATCTTGTCCCTACTCAAAAGTGTTTTGCTCCCGAGCACTCCCTCCCCCAATAAGTGCTCTCTTTTATCACCCTACCTGTCTACTCATATCCTATTCCATTCCTATTTTCCTGCAGGGTTAGATAAATTTATATATTCCTATTGAGTATTTATGTTATTTCCTATTTGAGCCAATTCTGATGAAAATAAAGTTCAGTCACTTACCCTCTTGAAAATACATTTTTAAAATCCCTATCAAAGTGTTTGGCGTACAGTAGGTATTATATAAAAATGCTAGCTATTATTATTTTCCATTTTATAATCACCTTTATTCATACCAGAAGAAAAAATGTCAGGAGCTACTAAAAGGCATGTAGGGTCATCTCACTGGAAGCAGCAGTGGGATTAGGAAGCCTCTTGTGTCTCTCAAAAGCTGTTAAAAGATTGCAATGCTCACCTCCTGTTGTGAGGAAGGGATTAGAAAAAGAGCCCTAATCAGATACTGATCTCATTATCATGGCAAAACACACACACACACACACACACACACACACACACTTCTCCAAAGTTGTTTACATTTACCAACCATACAGGGAATGTGGACACATTTATAAACAACATAAAATCCAATAGACCTGAAAGACAGAGAGCTCTTGCTGCAAGAGAACTCAGCAGATAACACATCCAAATAGATGCCCTGAGTGAAAAAAGGCTAGCAAATGAATGCCAGTTTACTGAAATCAGAGCTAGAGACAAATTTATGGAATAGTTACAGTGAAAGGGAGTGCAATGAAGCTGGTGTAGGTAGTGCAAACAAAACTAATCTAATCAACAAACTTCTATGACTAAGATAAGGAATGAATGCCAGATTTGTGACAATGTGACTTGTAGGAAAATCCCACACCACATTATCAGTGCTTATGCTCCAACCATGAAGAGTCCTGATGAGGTCAAAGAAACAACTTGTGTGGGCCTGGAGACCCTTATTATAAATGCACCAAAAGAGGAGAAGTTTAGAATTCTGGGTGACTGATGGTAGAATAGGATCAGACCATCAAACATGGCAGGGAGTCCATGAGAGAAATTCAATTCAACCGCAATAGACACTTACTATTGAAGACTTTTGCATATCATAACCCCATCACCACCAACACTGTCTTCAGTTTCCCTAAACACAATACAACTTCAAAATGCATCTTCACATCCAATATCAGCATTTAAGAGAATATGTGATGGTAAAGAGAGGAGAGAAGAGAGACAGGATGTGAGAGTGACAAAGGCAATGTGTGGTGCAGTGTTAAACTGATCATAAACTTATCCTCTCCTAAACATTCATCTTAAACAAAAGCAGAGATCCCAAAACAAGTGGATTACCAGAATTAATGTCAACAGATTAGTGTTACACTCTGAGAGGAAAGAGTTCATTGTTTACTTTGAGGGAAAATAAAAAGAGTGGGCAGCTTTCCAAGATTTGGTGTACAGCACTACATTTGATCATCTCGATCAGAACACTTTCAAACTCAACTGATTTGAGGGAAATGATGGGGAAATTCAGAAGTTGATAAATGAAAAAAATGAGCACTCTGCAGGGTATACTAGTTGGATAATTCATACTTCTCTAAGATGGCAGAATTTAATTACTGTAAAAGTAAAGCTGAGAGAGGCAGAAATGATAAACACATCTTTTTGAGATTATGATGAAATAAAAATCACAAGCAATATAAGGCCAGGTGAAAATAGACCAAAAGTTAATTGGAAATTAAACAATCTAATCCTAAAAAATGAATTGTGAAAGAGCAAATCATAGACACAGTGAATAATTTCAACCAGGAGAATGACAATAATGAGACAACATACCAAAATTTGTGGGATACTGCCAAAGCGGTTATAAAGGGTATTTTTATATCTCTAGATGCTTATTTGCATAAAATAGAGAAAGAGAAGATCAATGAATTGGGCTTACTATTAAAAAAGCTAGAAAAAGAACAAATTAATAACCCTCAATTAAATACCAAATTGGAAATTCTGAAAATAAAAGGTGAGATTAATAAAATTGAAAATAAGAAAACTATTGAATTAATAAATAAAACTGAGTTGGTTTTATGAAAAAAAACAACAAAATAGATAAGCCTTTTGTTAATTTGATAAGAAAAAGGAAATAGGAAAATCAAATTGTTAGTCTCAATAATGACAAGGGAAAACTTTCCACCAATGAAGAGGAAATTAGAGCAATAATTAGGATTTATTTTGCCCAACGTTATGCCAATAAATTTGATAATCTAAATGAAATGTAGGAATATCCCCCAAAATATAGATTGCCCAGGTTAACAGAAGAGGAAATAAATTATTTAAATACCCACATATTAGAAAAAGAAATAGAACAATCTATTAATCAACTCCCTAAGAAAAAATCTCCAGGGCCAGATGGATTTACATGTGAATTCTACCAAACAGTCAAAGAACAATTAATTCCAATACTATATAAACTATTTGAAAAAACAAGGAAAGAAGGTGTACTACCAATTTCCTTCTATGATACCAATATGGTGCTGATAGCTAAACCAGGTAGGGTGAAAACAGAGAAAGAAAACTATAGACCAATTTCCCTAATGAATATTGATGCAAAAATTTTAAATAAGATTTTAGCAACAAGATTACAGAAAGTCATCCCCAGGATAATACACTATGACCAAGGAGGATTTATACCAGGAATGCAGGGGTAGTTCAATATTAAGGAAACTATCAGCATTATCAATTATATTAATAACCAAACTAACAAAAACCATATGATTATCTCAATAGATGCAGAAAAAAGCATTTGATAAAAATCCAACACCCATTTCTATTAAAAAAATTGAGAGTATAGGAATAAATGGGCTTTTCCTTAAAATGATTAATAGCATTTACTTAAAACCATCAGCAAGCATCATATGTAATGGGGACAAACTAAACCCATGCCCAATAAGATCAGGAGTGAAACAAGGCTGCCCACTGTCACCATTACTATTCTTTGTGTAGTTACACTGGCTCTCAGGTAAGATGACCATTTTCCAGGTGAAGGATCAGTTTATTAAGAAGGATTTTGACAAGAATCATGCCCACATTGACTAAAATAGAGACTTTCCTGTGATTATCACAGCACAGTGTATTACTTTTACCTTTGTAGAGATGAAAAATAGAAGCATTCTTAAAGTCCTGGGGGGTGGGCTATTTTTACCACATAAAGCAGGAAATTTCAGTCAGCTTTTATTTTTTTATTATTTTTTTAAATTTTATTTTATTTGCAAAACATATGTATGGTAATTCTCCAACATTAACCCTTACATAGCTTTCTGTTACAGATTTTCCCCCCAACTCTCCACCTCTCCCCTAGGTGGCAGGATATCCACTATGTGTTAATTATGTTAAAATATTTGGCAAATCGAATATATGTATTCATATTTCCAAACTTATTGTTGTGCAAGAAAAATCTTATCTACACAAAAGACGTATCAGATAAAGGAAACACAATGTAAGCAAACATCAATCAAAAGTATGAGAATGTTATGTTGTGGTCCACATTTCACATCCCTCTCTCTGGGTGTATATGGCTTTCTTCAGTGAACAATTGGAAGTGGTTTGAAACATTTCATTGTTGAAGAGAGCCATGTCCATCAGAATTGATCATCATATAGTATTGTTGTTGCCATGTATAATGATCTCCTGGTTCTGCTCATTTCACTCAGCATTAGTTCATGCAAGTCTCTCCAGGCCTCTCTGAAATCATCCTGCTGGTCATTTCTTACAGAACAATAATATTCCATGATATCATATACCATAATTTGTTCAGCCATTCTCCAATTGAAGGGCATCTATCCAGTTTCCAGTTTCTAGCCACTACAAAAAGGGCTGCCACAAACATTTCAGTCCGCTTTTATATGAGCCATGTAAATACCAGCTGCAAATAGAAACATCAGCAGGTGCTGTGCCACAGGAGAGACCAAATGTTCTTCAGTTGGAACTTTAATTAAGGAGTGACTTCAATCTGAGGTAAATGGTCAGTGACTTAACATTGATTGATGATATTTTTTGAGAACAGCACAGATGTTTATCCTATCTCTCTAGGATCAATTCATTGTCACTAATCAATATGATTCTATCATTGGGTAGTTGAGATACACCATAGGTCTTTGGCCCTTAAAGAGCCTTCAGGGCATCATAAAAGTACTCTGAATTGTTACAATCAACATAAAACTGAATTATACCTACCTTCATACTGAGTCCATAATCCTGCATCTCTCTCAGCTTTACTTCTTTTTTTTAATTTATTCTCAAGGAATAGCTATCCAACAAGTCCATGAGAAATTCCAGGAGCATCACAGATTTTCAGATCTGACCAAGGCCTTTAATAGTGCCAGTCATGATGGCTTATAATAAATTAAGTCAAAATTTGATCCCCCAGAAAAGTTTATCAGTATTGCATGTCAATTTCATGACAGCATGCTTGACCAGGTTCTGGATAATGTCCAATAATACTGAGATTTCCCAGTCACCACTGGGGTGAAATAAGACACTCTGCTTGGTCTCATGCTCTTTATTAATTTAATAGTTTTTTATATTAAATCTTATTAATCTCTCCATTTATTTTTAAAATTTCTAGTTTTATATTTGTTTTGGGGTTTTTAATTTGCTTTTTTCTAGCTTTTTTAGTTGCAAGCCCAATTCATTTAATTTATTTTTGCAAGTAAGCATCTAGAGGTATAAAATTTCCCCTTATTACTGCTTTAGCTGCATCCCACAAATTTTAGTATGTTATCTCATGATTGTCATTCTCTTGGATGAAATTATTAATTGTGTCTATGATTTGCTGTTTCACCCATTCATTCTTTAGGAGGAGATTATTTAGTTTCCAATTGCTTTGTGATTTATTTTCTCCTGGCCTTATGTTGCATGTGATTTTTATTGCATCATGATCTGAAAAATATTAATTTACTATTTCTACTTTTCTGCATTTGATTTTGAGATTTTTTATGCCCTAACACATGGTCAATCTTTGTATAAGTTCCATGAACCGCTGAGAAAAAAGTAAACTCCTTTCTGTCTCCATTCAATTTTCTCCAAAGACCTATCATACCTAACTTTTCTAACATTTTATCTCCTTAACTTCTTTGTTATATATTTTGTGGTTCAATTTATCTAGTTCTGAGAAAGCAAGGTTGAGATCCCCCACTAGTATAGTTTTTTTTGTTTATTTCTTCTTCTATCTCTCCTAACTTCTCCTATAGGAATTTGGATGCTATTCCACTTGTGCATTTATGTTTAGTATTTATATTGCTTCATTATCTATGGTACCCTTTAGTAAAATATAGTTTCCTTCCTTATATCTTTTGCTTAGATCTATCTTTGCTTTTACTTGATCTGAGATCAGGATTGCTACCCCTGCTTTGTTTGTTCACCTGAAGCATAATAGATTCTGCTCCAGCCTTTTACCTTCACCCTGTATGTGTCTCTATGCTTTAGATGTGTTTCTTGTAAATAACATATTGTTGGATTCCTGGTTTTTAATCCAGTCTGCTATCCGCTTCCACTTTATGGGAGAGTTCATCCCATTCACATTCACAGTTAAAATAACTAAATCTGTATTTCCTGCCATTTTATTTACCCAAAGTTGTGTTTCTCTCTTTCCTTTCCCTTTTCTTCCTTCCCCCCTCCCCAGTATTTTGCTTTTGATGACCACCTCCCTCTAACAGTCCTCCCCCCTTTAGAGCCCCTCCTCCTTTTTTACACCTTTCCCCTAATTCTTCTATTTTCCCTTCTTTCCCTTTCTTTTCACCCTTCTCTATAAAGTGAGACAAATTTCTCTGTGAAAACAAATATGTCTGATACTCTCTCTTAGAGCCAAATCTGATGAGAGTAAGTCTCACACGATGCTCATCCCCCTCCCTTTTTTCCCTCAATTATAATAGACTTTTTTCCCTCTTTGTGAGATGTAATTTCCCTTATTTTACCTCCTGTTTCCTCTTTTTCCAGTATGATCATCTTTCCACCTCTAGTTTCTTTTTCATATTATCATAATAAAATTAAATTATATTTGTATTCTCTAAGTATACCCATAATGGAAATATAGTTCTCAAGAGTTTTTTTTTTCCTTTTTAGCTTTTTATGTTTCTCTTGACTTCTGTATTTGGAGATCAAAATTTTTGTTGAGATCTGATCTTTTCATTAGAAATAGATGAAATTCACCTATATCATTAAATGTCCAGCTTCTTCCCTGAAAGATAATGCTCATGTTAGCTGGATAGCTTATTCTTGGCTGCAATCCAAGTTCCTTTGCATTTTGGAATATCATATTATAGACCCTTCAATCCTTTAAGATGGAAGATGCTAGGTCATGGATAATCCTAATTGTGGCTCCTTGTTATTTGAATTGTTTTTTTCTTGCTGCTTGCAAGATATTTTCTTTGGTGCAATAGTCCTGAAATTTAGCCATGATATTCCTTGGGGATATAATTTGGGGTCTGTCTCAGGAGGTGATCAGTGAATTCTTTTAATGATTATTTTACTTTCTAATTCTAAAATATCAGGGTAGGTTTTTTTATTATTTCCTGTGTAAGAGGATGTCTAGGTTCTTTTTTTTCATGATGGCTTTCAGAAAGTCCAATAATCCTTAGATTGTCTCTCCTAGATCTATTTTCCAGGTCAGTTGTTTTTCCTAGGAGATATTTCATATTTTCTTCTATTTTTTTTCTTTTTTTGTTTTTGTTTGACTGACTCTTAAAGTCTCACTGATTCATTAAATTCCATTTGTTTCATGCTAATTTTAGTGTATTTATTTCTTCAGTTACACTTTTAGCTCCTTTTGCAATTGGTTAATTGAATGCTGAATTCATTGCATTCCTTTTCCATTTCACAAATTTTGTTTTTCAGTGAATTGATGTCTTTTTCCTATCTCTTTTGCAGGGCATTATATACTTTTTCCATTCTTTAATGATCTCATTTTATTTCCCCATTTTTCTTCTAACTCTCTAAGCTCCTTTATGCAATCTATGAAGAAAGTCTTGTGAAAGACTTATAAGACAACTTATATCTCTCTTTTGGGCTTCATTTGGAATTGCTTTGCCTTTAGGAAACTTAGGACTTGAGTTCTGTTCTTCTATCTCTCCATAAAAGCTATGGTGAGAGTTCTTTTTTTTTTTGTTTTTTATTCATTTTTAAGCCTTGAGATCTGTTCAATGCAAAAGAGCAACAGCTGCTTTAATTTGCCCTGGGACAGTTCTGCTGATTTGATTTCCAGTCCTGGGAAATGACAGCTAGGTCTGGCATTCTTCTAGGTTTCATGCTTTTACAATTTGCATTTTATAAAAGGTAAATCTGCCAAACCACCAGCTTGCAATCAGGGCAGAGGGACCGAAGAGGCTCACAGAAAATTCCTAGGTGCATGAAAGCTACAATGCTCTAATCCTCAGCTCCAGCTTCTTGCCCTGGTCTCCCTGTGCTGAGGTCTGGGCTCAGCAGAGTATGCCCCTGCCCATTTGAAAAACACCTCTTCTGAAGTTCTTCCAAGGTATCTTCTTTTGTGTTGTACTCCAAATATTTGTGAGTCCTTTGATTCCAGAACCAGTTTAGAGGCTTGATCTGCTGTTGGTTTGAAAGAAGGTCAGATGAGGCCACAGAGAGTTCTGTCTGCTCTCCACCATCTTGACTCCACCTCTCATGCTTTTTCATGATGTTTTCTGTCATATTGTCAAACATTTTCAATGAAGATGAACATGGAATCAAGGCCAGCTACTGAAATGATGAAAATTTCTTCAACTTGAAAAGGCTACAAATGAAAATTAAAATGGAAAGTATCTTGGTGCATGATCTTTTTATTTGCAGATTATTAGAGTGGATGATTTCAATTACATTATAATTTTTTAAAAAGTTTAGACAAATAAAACAAACAGCTAAGATCAGAAGGGAAGTAGAAAATTAGGGAAAATTTACTGTTTTTTACTAAAGATTTTTAATTTTCAAAAAATTATGCATGGATATTTTTTCAACATTAACCTTTGCAAAACCCTCTATTGCAATTTTTCTCCCCTTCTCATTCTCTCCCCTATATAGCAAGTAATCCAACATATGTTAAATATGGTAAAAAAATATGTGTTAAGTCCAATATGTGCAGAAAAATTTATACAATTATATTGCTGCACTATACAAATCAAATTAAAATGGAAAAAAATGAGAAAGAAAATAAAATGAAAGCAAACAACAACAAAAAGAATTAGAATGCTATGTTGTGATCCACATTCAATTCCCACAGTTCTCTCTCTGGGTGTAGGTGGCTCTCTTCATCACTGAACAATTGGAATTGGTTTGAATCATCTCATTGTTGAAGAGAGCTACATCCATCAGAATTGATCATCACATAATATTGATGTTGCTGTGTACAATGATCTACTGGTTCTGCTCATTTCACTTAGCATCAGTTCATATAAGTCTCTCCAGGCCTCTTTGACATCATCCTGCTGATCATTTCTTATAGAGCAATAATATTCTATAATATTCATACACCATAACTTATTCAGTCATTCTCCCACTGATGGGCATCCATTCAGTTTCCAGGTTCTTGCCACTACAGAAAGGGCCACCACAAATATTTTTGCACATGTGGGTCCCTTTCCCTTCATTAAAATCTCTTTGGGATATAGGCCCAGTAGAAACACTGCTGGGTCAAAGGTGTGCACAATTTGATAACTTTTTTTGAACATAGTTCCAAATTGCTCTCCAGAATAGCTGGATCCATTCACAAATCCACCAACAATGTATTATTGTCCCAGTTTTCCTACATCCCCTCCAACATTTTTCATTGACCTTTCCTTTCATTTTAGTCAATCTATGATATGTGTAGTGGTACCTCAGAGTTGTCAAGTTGTGTTTCTCTGATCAAAAGTGACTTTGAGCACATTTTCATATGACTAGAAATGGTTTTAATTTCTTCATCTGAAAATTGTTCATATTCGTTTACCATTTATCAATTGCAGAGTGATTTGAATTAAAATAAATTTGAGTCAATTTTCTATATATTTTAGAAATGAGACCTTTATCAGAATCTTTGTGTGTAAAAATGTCTTCCCAATTTATTGTGTTGCTTCTAATCTTGTCTGCATTAGTTTTGTTTGTACAAACACTTTTTAATTTAATATTATCAAAAGTATCTATTTTTTGTTCAATAATGATTTCCAGTTCCTCTTTGGCCACAGATACATTCCATTCCTTTTCCATAGTTCTGAGAAATAAACTATATTTTGTTCTCCTAATTTGTTTATAATATCATTCTTTATGTCTAAATCATGAACCCATTTTGACCTTATTTTGGCATAGGGTGTTAGGTGTAGGAAAATGCCTAGTTTCTGGCATACTAGTTTTCAATTTTTCCCAGCAGTTTTTGTCAAATATTAAGTTTTTATTCCAAAATCTGGGTTTTGGGAGTTTGTCAAACACTAGATTTCTATAATCATTGACTTTTGTCCTGTGAACCTATCCTATTCCACTCATCAAATGCTCTATTCCTTAGCCAATATCATATGGTTTTGATGATTGATGCTTTGTTATATAGTTTTAAATCTGGCACAGCTAAACTACCTTCATTTGCATTTTTCATTAATTCCCTTGAAATTTTTGACCTTTTGTTCTTCAAGATGAATTTTGTTATTTTTTCTAGATCTGTAAAATAATTTCTTGAGAGTTTGATTGATATGGCACTGAATAAGTACATTGATTTAGATAGTACTGTCATTTTTATTATATTAGTTGGGCCTACCCATGAGCACTTGATATTTTTCCACTTTATTATATCTGATTTTATTTGTGTGGAAATTATTTTGTAATTGTGTTCATATAGTTCCTGACATTGCCTTGACAGGTAGACTCCCAAATATTTTATTTTATGGAGTTATTTTAAATTGAATTTCTCATTGTATCTCTTGCTGTTAGATTTTATTGGTAATATATAAGTATGCTGATGTTTTACATGGATTTATTTTGTATCCTGTAACTTTGATAAAGTTATGAATTGTTTCTACTAGTTTTTACTTGATTATCCAGAGTTCTGTAAGAACACCATCATACATCTGCAAAGAGTGATAATTTGGTTTCTTCATTAACCACTCTAATTCCTTCTTTTATTTATTTTTTTCACTCTAATTCCTTTAATCTCTTTTTCTTCTATTATTGCTAAAGCTAATGTGTCTAATACAATATTGAATAGTATTAGTGATAGTGCTTTTGTATATGTGCTACTTATTATTTTAAGGAATAGCCCATTTATTCCTATACTCTCTAGTGTTTTTAATAAGAATGGATGTTGGATTTTATCAAATGCTTTTTCTGCATCTATTGAGATAATCATATGATTTTTGTTAGTTTGGTTATGCTAATAGTTTTCCTAATATTGAACCAGCTCTGCATTCTTGTTATAAATCCTTCCTAGTTATAGTGTATTATCTTAGAGCTGACTTTATATAATCTCTTTGTTAATATTTTATTTAAATTTTTTACATCAGTATTCATTAGGATTATTGGTCTATAATTTTCTTTCTCTGTTTTCATCCTACCTGGTTTAGTTATCATCAATATATCTGTGTCATAAAAGGAATTTGGTAGGATTCATTCTTTCCCTATTTTTAACAATAGTTTGTATATATTGCAATTAATTGTTCTTTAAATGTTTGGTAGAATTCACATGTAAATCCATTTAGCCCTGGAGATTTTTTCTTAGAGAGTTAATAGTTTTTTTTTTTCTAAAATGGAACTATTTAATTAATTTATTTTCTCTTCTGATAATATGGGCAATCTATATTTTTGAAGGTATTCATCCATTTCATTTAGATTATAATATTTTTGGCATATAGTTGGTCAAAATAATTTTTAATTATTGCTCCAATTTCTTCTTCATTGGTGGAAAGTTCTCCCTTTTCATTTTTGAGACTAACAATTTGATTTTCTTGTTTCCTTTTCCTAATCAAATTAACTAGTTAATCAATTCTTGGTTCTATTCAAGGCCATATTCAAAGAGATCATGAGCAGGGAAAAGAATAGAGGTATCCCAAGATACTTATAACAGCTCATTTGCTGATATCTAATAATGGAAATCGATGAGACACTACTTAGCTGGAAATTGCTAAACAAGTTGTGATATATAAATGCAAAATAATATTATTGTGATATAAGAAAGAAAGAGTAGGTAGATTTCAGAAAATCTTACAAAGTTTTACATGCACCAATACACAGGGAAGTGAGCAGAACCACTAGAACAATGTATTAGCAAAGTTGTGAGATGATCTACATTGATTGACTTAGCTCTTCACAGCAATACAATGAATAAAGACAAGTCCAAAAAACTCATGATGAAAAATGCTATTCATATTCAGAAAAAAAGATGAAATCTGAATTTAGATAGAAACATGCAATTTTATTTTTATGTTTTTATTTGTCATTTTTTTTCATTTCATTCTGTTTCTTCTTTCACAACATGGCTAACATGGAAATATGTTTTACATGAATGCATAATCTGTATCAAATTGTGCAGCATCTTAGCAAGAAGGGAAGAAGAGAGAACATTTGGAACAGAAAATTTTATATTAAAAAATATTAGTATGTTTAACCTATATTGGATTATTTGCTGTCTAGGATAGGGGGAAGGAAGAGAAGAACAGAATAAGATATGGAATACAGGGTTTTGAAGGGTGGATGCTGAAAACTGCATTTGCATGTATTTTGAGAAGTAAAAAGCTATTGGTAAAAAAATAAAAATCACAGTTAAAAATGTTAAAGTTGTCTTTAGCTGTTATTGGAAAAATATAATTTCCAAAAAATTAGGAGCTGTCATTCTTGAAAATTGGGACTGTGTTCTTGGGAGTAAAAGGGAAGCCCAGAATCTTTCACCTTGATCTTGACCCATTAAGCCTGAAAGTTCTTTATGCTTGGTGAAAGCCATTACAATTTTTTGAATTAACTAATTGATCCTTGCTTTTTAATTTAAGGATAACATTCATTCTAGTTTTAATGAAAAAAATTTAGTCTACTGCACCATGGACCTCTTTTTTGCTGGAACAGAAACAACTTCAATCACCCTAAAGTGGGCAGTGCTGTACATGGCCCTTTATCCAGAAATCCAAGGTACAGTGATGGCATCAAGCTATTCACCCCTGTAGAATTCTTCCCAGAAGAGTTTGAGTTTACAGAGAGCTTGAAAATTTGCCAAGCATGCTACATACACCATCTTTCTTCAGTTGTAATTGGAACCAAGAAATGATTACCACTTTTGATATTAAATGGACTTCTTTGATATCAAAATTATTTTCAATTCCCCATATGATAGTAGTTGCTACCAAGGACAGTAGAGAGTATAAAATTTGGAATCAGGAAGATATAAATTGAAATCCTGCTTCATACACTTCCTAAACATTGACCCTGAGCAAATCACCTAACTTCTCTCAGCCTCTGTCTTCATCTGTAAAATAGGATCAATTTAGTACTTCTTATCTCATATAGTTGTTCCCAGCATAAAAGAAGTTGGTAAATACTAAAAGTTTTGTAAAATCATTAAATGTTTTGTAAACCTTAATTGTTAAATAAATACCAAATATTATTTTATTATTTTCATTATAGTGTACCATAACTGCATTTTTAATGAAATGGCATGTGATAATAAAAAGTAACATTTTAAAAATGTATTTTATCCTGTCAAATATGAAAAAACCACTCTAGATTTCAAATTGGAAATACTTAATTGAAGCACGCATTATTAAATCAAACTACAGGATACAAGGTCTTTAGATTTACTGTTGGAAAGCATCTTAGAGGCCATAAAGTCCAATGCCTCATTCTACCTATACATATGGAAACCAAGGCTGAGAGAAATTAAGTGATTTAAAGACCTTAGAGGAAGTCACATCTGACCTAATCAAAAAAAAAAAAAAAAGCTGAAATCTGAATCCAGATCTTCTGTTTCCAATGATTTCCAAGGTGTCACATTTCTGAAAACCTTCCCAATCACAAAACAATTTTTATTTGTCACTAATCAGCCCAGTCTTCAGACTACAGGGATTGGCAAGTTTGGTGAAGGGCCAAGTCAAACTTTTATAAAACCATAGGTATGGTTGTTTTTCTCCCACATTAACAGAAAAAAGAATGGAAAGGGAAAGAAAGCCTTGAGTTCACATCTAGTTATATATGAGAGTCTGAACAAGTCACTTGACTTCTTCCTTAGTTTCATCTAAAAAATGGAAATAATAACAGCAGTATCCTGCTGACACAGTTGTAAGGATCAAATGAGATATTTGTCAAATGTTTTGCAAACTTGAAAGCACTCTATAAATGGGAGATAATATTTGAGTCTCAAACTACTGAATCTCTTCTTTCTAGGCAAAATACAAGAAGAGATTGACAGGGTTATTGGCCAGTCTCGGCAACCCACCATGGCTGACAAGAAGAATATGCCCTATACTAATGCAGCTGTTCATGAAGTTCAGAGAATGGGTGACGTTGTTCCTTTCAATGTACCCAGGATGGCTGTGGTTGATACCACAGTGGCAGGATACCATGTGCCCAAGGTAAATGGCGTGAACCTGAAGAGATTATATCTCCCCCTAGTTCCATGCCTTATTATTTCTTTGCCTTGCTTTGTAAACTCCTCCCATGAGAACAGATCTTTCTAAATCAGGTTATCTAAACATATACAGGGGTGTCTTTACAGTAAGACATAATGAAGCTGGAGTTTCTGACCCAACAAAACCCAATGGATATAGAACTAGAGTCAAGAAGACCTGGATTAAAATTCAGCCTCACATACTTACTGGCCTGGACAAGTCACTTCACTTGACAGCTTCAGTTTCCTCACCTGTAAATATGAAAAGGCTTTTTAGCCCTAAAATCTATAATGCTACATTTTAAACAGCCCATATCAAAATTTTGGAAGGGCATCTCTTGTCACCAGTCCCAGAGGTCTTTCATGGTATCTGATATTTATGACAATCATTTCTTAAAAAAAAAAAACTTCTGAAGAAATTTACTGATTTAAGGCACAATGATATCTGGGGAAATCACTTATTTACAATCTGATTCATGGTCCCAAATGGGACAGAGGTCAGCTGGAAGACAAATCACCTGATGCTGATGACGTCAAACTTCCCTCTAAATGGCAAGTTAGAATAAGGCAGTTTGGATACATTTCCTCCTGCCACTAGTTGGAGGAACTTGAGTAAATCTACCTTTCCATGTATTGGTTTACTCTTCTGTAAAATGAAAGGAATGGCCCCAATGGCCTCTATAATCCATTCTAGTTTTACAGTTATGATTCTGTATGGTCGAGTTTCTTAACTTGGAGTCTATTAGCTTGATTTGTTGCTGTTGTTGTTTATATTGTGGTGATTGTATTTCAAGATAATAAATTTCCTTAGTGATTCTGTTTTATTTGATTTATTTTTTAAAAAGTGATTGTGATAAAAGGGCCTTAGGATTGCCACCCTTCCAAAAAGTCCTAAACAGGTTGAGAGTCCCTGCCCTAAGAAATCTGAAGTTCTGCAACAGGTTGACCACTACAAAGCCATATGGCATCAGAACATTCTAAATTCCCTCTGTCTCTCAATTATCCCTTCTGTAAAATGAGAGGGTGGGTCAAGTCCCTTCCTCCTCAAAGTTGTTGGGACTCAGTTCTTTTCTTCTTTATCCAGGGAACCATAGTGATGACCAACTTGTCTGCCTTGCACAATGACCCCAAGGAGTGGGCTACCCCAGAAGCCTTCAATCCAGAGCATTTTCTGGAGAATGGTCAATTTAAGAAAAGAGAGTCCTTTCTGCCTTTCTCGATAGGTGAGTACACTCAGTAGAGAGGAGGCCCTAGGCCAGGGGATATCAACTTTTTAACATGAAGATAGTTTGCAGACTCTCATTCCTGAAACCCACAATCCTGTGATGGCACATACTAGCGATAGTTACTGATTGTCTGCATTTGGCAAAATAACAATAGTAGTAGTAACAGAAGTAGCAGAAGGAGGAAGAGAAAGAAAAGGAAGGGAGGGAGAAGGAAGAGCAGGAGAAGGAGGGGGAGGAAAAAGAGGAACAGTCACAGTAGTACCTAGTATTTATATAGTCTAAGGTTGGCAAAGTCCTTTACATCTTTACCCTTCAAAGTATCTGCTGTTATTGCCTTATTATTATTATTATTATTATTTCCACAAAACCCTGTGTTCCAATTTCCACCCTTCCCCCAAACCCAATAATCCAATATATGCTAATATATGTTAAATCCATTATATGGATACATATTTTTATAATTATCTTGCTGCACAAGAAAAAAAAAAGAAAAGCAAAATAAAATGGAAACAAACAACAACAAAAAGAGTCAAAATGCTATTTTGTGAACCACACTCAGTTCCCATAGTCCTCTTTCTGGGTGTAGATGGCTCTCTTCATCACAGAACTATTGGAACTGGTTTGAATCATCTCATTGTTGAAGAGAGTGACATCCATCAGAATTGATCCTCATATAATCTTGTTGCCATGTATAATGATCTCCTGGTTCTGCTCATTTCATTTAGCATCAGTTCATGTCTCTCCAGGCCTCTCTGAAATCATCCTGTAGTTTCTTACAGAACAATAATATTCCATAACATTCATACACCATAATTTATTCAGCCACTCTCCAACTGATGGGCATCCATTCAGTTTCCAGTTTCTAGCCACTACAAAAAGGGCTGCCACAAACATTTTTGCACATGTGGGTCCCTTTCCCTCCTCTAAGATCTCTTTGGAATATAAGCCCAGGAGAAACACTGCTGAGTCAAAGGGTCTGCACAGTTTGATAACTTTTGGGGCATAGTTCCAAATTGCTCTCCAGGATGGTTGGATCCCTTCATAGTTCCACCAACAATATATTAGTGTCCCAATTTTCCCACATCTCCTCCAACAAGGAATCATTCTTTCTTAAGGCTGCACAGAAGCCAGTTCTTAGATCACATCATCCCATTTCATTGGGGCCACTCAGGTTAACTTATGTATCCAATGCCATCTGCATGAAAAGCATCCCAGGTGGAATCTGAACCCAAGTCTTCTGTCTATGGATACAGTATTTCACCTGTACTAAAATTTTGAGATTGGCTACAAGATGGCATGGTAGACATGGTGGCTGAAATGAAACAAGGAAGGCTTGGGTCCAGATTCCATCTTTGACCATTATCAACATTGTGACTGTGGGCTAGTTACTGGCCTTAAGGTCAATCCCAATTCTAGGATTCACTCCCAGACCCTTGATATTCTCAGCCCCCTGCCTGTGTCAAGCATTAGTGGATTTATTCCTTTCTGGTCTCTTTGCCTTTCAGGAAAGAGGGTCTGCCTGGGAAAACAGCTAGCTCGGGCTGAGCTCTTCCTCTTCTTCACAAGTCTGCTGCAAAATTTCACGTTCCAAGCTCCTCCAAACACACAGCTGAGCTTGGACGTCCAAATAAGTACAGCCACCTCTCCTCTCCTCTACCAAATCTGTGCCATTCCCCGAGAGATGTAGACCAAGCCAGGTCTGAGATGTAAACTCCTGGGGGGCAAAGGAAAGAATCTGGAACTAGCCTCATTCTTTCTCCTCTTTGGAGTTTGGGTGGGGAAAGGGAGAAAAGTCAAGGAGGGAAAAAGAGGAGAGAGACAAAGGGAGAGTATCTGTTGCCCTATGTGAACATTCCCATTCAGAAAAAAGGAAAAGCATGAACACCAGCAAAAGCACAGAGTTTTGAATGGATTTGAAGTTTAAGGACTTGGGTTCAAAATCCAGTCCTGTCATCCAGTAGTGGGTGATTTGGGGTCAAATCCGTTGAATCTCTGCTTCATTTTTCAAATCTGAATTGAGGAGGAAGAAGTTTCTAAAGTCTTCTCCAATTCTAAACCTACAGCTCTATGATGTTCTAAACAGAGAACCAATCCTTTTCTTTTCCTGACTTAAGCAATGGAGCCAAACTTTGTTTGGTTAATTATTCCTCTATCTATTGTGCTTATAATTCATACAATGGGATGTGATTTTAGGGAAGGTTTTATAAAGTTTAAATACTCAGGTTGATGAGAATGATCCTAAGAAATCCTTATGGATTGTGAACGTCTTATGGGCAAATAGTGTTTTTTATGTCTTTGGATCTACATTATCTAGGTCAAGGTTCAGCATAGAGAAGGAACCCAATAAATAGTGGTAATTGTTTCATTTCTTAAAAAAAAAACTTCCTTTCACATGATTATTTCTTTGATTTTCACAGTGTGAAATATTAGTCCATTTGTCGATGAGTTTGGTTTCTCATTCATTCTGGTCACACAGACTCAGTATGTTCTTGTCTGTGATCTGTATTTAAAGATTGAAAAATTCATTTAAAAATAAATCTTTCTCTCATTGTGGCCAAAAGTAAAAGACAGAGAAGGAAGAGGGGATGGACTTCTGCAATTTAGAAGATTTTGAAGTTTTGAAAGTAGAAATCATTTGATAGAATTTAAAAATGTATCTCAATATTCATCTGGAAGAAAAAAATGATCAAGGATATCAAGAGAATCAAGGAAAACAATGTAAAGGATTGTGGTCTTGGTCTTCTAATGCTAGATCTCAAACTATATTATAAAGTAGTAATTATAAAAACAATCTGGTGTTTTCTAAGAAATAGATTGACAGATCAGTAGAATAGGTTAATTAAAAAATGTGTTATAGTAAATGACAATAGTAACCTAGTGTATGTTAAAACCAAATACTCAAGATTTGAAGCAAAAACTCATTACTTCATTAAAACAATCTGCTGTTGGTTTGGTTATTGATGAATTCAATTATGCTAATAGTTTTTCTAATATTAAACCAGCCCTGAATCCTGGTGTAAAACCTACTTTGTCATGGTGCATTATTCTGGAAAAAAATTTTGCTGTACTCTCTTTTCTAATGTTTTATTTAAGATTTTTGCAACAATAATCATTAAGGAAATTGATCTATAATATTCTTTGCTTGTTTTGACCCTCCCTGGTTTAGGTATCAGTACCATGTCTGTGTCATAAAAAGAATTTGATACAATTCCTTCTTTCCCTATTTTTCCAAATAGTTTGGAATTAATTGTTCTTTATATATTGGTAAAATTTACATGTAAATCCATCTGGAATGGGGATAAACTAGAACCATTCTCAATAAGTTGCCCACTATCACCCCTACTATTCAATATTGTATTAGAAATGTTAGCTCTGGCAATAAGAGAAAAAAAAGAGATTAAAAGAATTAGAGTAGGTAATGAGGAAACAAAATGATCACAATTTGCAGATGATATGATTGTATACTAGGAGAATCCCAGAGAATTCACTAAGAATATTAGAAATAATTCTCAACTTCAACAAAGTGGCAGGATACAAAATAAATCCACAGAAATCATCAGCATTTTTATATATTACCAACAAAGTCCAGCAGCAAGAAATACAAAGAATAATTCCATTCAAAATAACTGTAGATACCCTGTCAAGGCAACGTTATGAACTATATGAACACAACTATAAAACACTTCCCACACAAATAAAGTCAGAACTAATCCATTGGAAAAATATCAAGTGATCATGGGTAGGCCGAGCAAATATAATAAAAATGACACCACTACCTAAATTAATCTACTTATTCAGTGCCATACCAATCAAACTCCCAAGATATTATTTTATAGATCTAGAAAAATTAATAACAAAGTTCATCTGGAAGAACAAAAGGTCAATAATTTCAAGGAAATTAATGAAAAAAAAATGCAGGTGATTGTGGCCTAGCTGTACCAGACCTAAAATTATATTGTAAAGTAGTGGTCATCAAAACCATTTGGCATTGGCTAAGAAAAAGAGTAATCTATCAGTTAAATAGATTTACGTTCACAGGACAAAATAGTCAATGACTATAGTAATCAAGGGACCTGATCTTTGAGGATAAGAACTCATTATCTGACAAAAACTGCTGGGAGAATTGGAAATTAGTATGACAGACCTAGGCTTTGATCCACACCTAACACCCTATACCAAGATAAGGTCAAAATGGATTTGTGATTTAGACATAAGGAGTGATATTGTAAGCAAATTAGAAGAACAAAGATAGTCTTCCTGTCAGATCTATGGAGAAGGTAGGAATTTATAGCCAAAGAAGAATTTGAGTACGTTACTGAATACAAAAAGGATAATTTTGACTATATTAAGTTGAAAAGTTTTGTATAGATAAAACCAATGAAGACAAGATTAGAGGGGAGGCAATAAACTGTGATAAAAATTTTTACATTGAGGGCTCTGACAAAAGCCTCATTTCCAAAATATATAGAGCACTGACTCAAATTTATAAGAATTCAAGGCATTTGCCAACTGATAAATGGTCAAAGGATGTGAACAGAGTTTTCTAATGAAGAAATTGAAACTATTTCTAGTCATATAACAAGGTGTTCTAAATCACTGTTGATCAGAGAAATATAAATTTTTTTTAATTTTATTTTATTTGCATAACATATGTGTGGGTAATTCTTCAACAATAACCCTTACATAGCTTTCAGTTACAAATTTTCCCCCCAACTCCCCACCCCTCCCCTAGATGGCAGGATATCCACTATGTGTTAATTATGTTAAAACATTGGCAAATCGAATATATGTATACATATTTCCAAACTTATCATTGTTGTGCAAGAAAAATCTTATCTACAGAAACGATATATCAGATAAAGGAAACACAATGTAAGCAAACATCAATCAAGGAGTATGAGAATGTTATGTTGTGGTCCACATTTCGCATCCCTCTCTCTGGGTGTATATGGCTTTCTTCAGTGAACAATTGGAGGTGGTTTGAAACATTTCATTGTTGAAGAGAGCCATGTCCATCAGAATTAATTGTCATATAGTACTGTTGTTGCCGTGTATAATGATCTCCTGGTTCTGCTCATTTCACTCAGCATCAGTTCATGTAAGTCTCTCCAGGCCTCTCTGAAATCATCTTGCTGGTCATTTCTTACAGAACAATAATATTCCATAGTATTCATATACCATAATTTATTCAGCCATTCTCCAATTGAAGGGCATCTATTCAATTTCCAGTTTCTAGCCACTACAAAAAGGGCTGCCACAAACATTCTTGCACATGTGGGGCCTTTTCCTTCCTTTATGATTTCTTTGGGATATAAGCCCAATAGAAATGCTGCTGGGTCAAAGGGTATGCACAGTTTGATAACTTTTTGAGCATA
>JAJPUD010017020.1:0-32462 GCA_023553655.1 Myrmecobius fasciatus
CCCCATCCTCTGGGATAGGACTTGGCGGGAAGGCCGCTATTATGGCAGAATGGACTGGATGGGCCCTATCTTTCAGCTTCAGCACTGCCCATCTGCTGCTTCCCTGGGTGTCAAGGAAGCTCAGAAACGTCTTTCCATCCTCAGGGAACTTACCAATGTCTGGGTACATACTGTTCCCTTCCTCCTTCTGGATAGCCCCTCTCCCTTCCTTCTTCCAGGCCCTACCTGGGACTTCGATCAGCCTTCCCAGATCCATACAACTGGATTCTGATCAATTATTTGCTCTACTTCCTTCAGGACTCAGATCTATAACTAAGGGAACTAGACAGGCCAATCCCACGTAACTGCCCAAGTAGCTAACACAAGGTTACAAAGCCCTGCATTGTCACTTGGCCAATCACCTGTTTATATCATTGTTTCTATGAAACTAACTGCCCCTGAATGTCACGGTGCCGAATGTGTTTTCCTGGAACCAATCAAAGGCATTCAATTCAGTGCACCATTTGGTGTTCACGGTGTTCAGAGCTCACACATAACATGCGCACACAGAGAAAGCCCGGGTTAGAATATTAACTCCTGTTATTTACTGTGCCATATCAGACAAGCAATTCCACTCTCCTGGCCTCAGATCCCTTGTCTGTAAAATGTCATGAGGCTACATTAAGAAAGGCATGATATCCAGAATAAGGAAGGTGATAATCGTGTTTTACTCTGCGATAGATTAGACCAAGATGGTAGAATTAAGGAGGGGCTCAGAGAGCCCCATATGGTGTAAGCTGATCACAAAAGGAAGTGGTAGAGTTATTGATAAAGGACCTAGAGAAGGGGGGGTCCTTAATGTATCCCCACTAGATTCTCAACCTCGCTTTGCCACTAACTAGCTTTGTAAATTTAAGTATTCCTTGTCTATGCACCTCAGTTTCCTGTCTGGCTCAAACAGGCCAAAAGTCTGAGATTCATTTTAGTAGATCAAGTTGTCTCAGGGATGGGCAGGAGACATATGTTTTCTGAATACCTTTCAGGGTGATGGTACCTAGTAGGAACTTAATAATGACTTATTCCTTTCTCCTTTCTTCTTCCATTACTATGAGAGTAGGATTGTCCATTCCAATCCCTTATCTCACAGATAAGAAAACTGAGGCACAGATAAGGACACAAGGTCTTTTTGCACACAGTCATCGAGGTATCAAGAGGAAGAATTCAAAACCAAGTCTTTTAGACCCAAGTCCAAAGTTCTTTCCCTTGCAACAGTGTCCTTGCTTTATGAGTGTGCATGCTAGTGTGTATGTGCAAAATCATTCTGGCTTGCTAAATGTAAATATTATTATTATTATTTTATGAATAAGAGGTATAATGTCTAAAATTCAGAATTAAAAGGGTGATAAAGAAACCCGACAATCTGACTTAGGAACAAAGCAGTCGACAAAAACACAATTCATCTTTTTTGCCAAGCTCAACAAAAACTGTTTTGATGGACTAATGGTTCTTAATGGGAGTCAGTAGCCATCATTTAAATAAATAATCATCCGGTTGATGACAGAAATGTTGGTAAGTCTGCCTGTTTGTATGTTCGATAAACATGTACATAATCTACTTAATATGTTCATCCTAAGAAGCACAGGGTATCCAATAGAGCACAGGCCTCATCTATGACCTTGAGGAGATCACTGAAATACCCATTGTTACACCATGGATTTGTCATTTTTGCTGTGGCTCTCTGGAGTGGTGAGCAACATCTGAGCCCATAGGGAGCATATTTTCTCCCTTCCTACACAGATCTCTCTTTAATTGCAGCCTTCTCCTTCTTCTCCTCCCTAAAGGGCTCAGTTAGATACATACCCTAAAATTAGTTCCTTCCTTGGCTGACCCAGAACCCTACCTCAGTGTCAAGTTTATTCCACAACATTCTACATACAGAAGCCATGCACTGCTTCTCCCATCTGTATGTACCAGATTTTTGGATCTGCCTCCATCCCAGTCCCTAAACTCTGACCTTATCTATCGTCATTCATGGTTGTTTCATCAAATCTCCACTAGTTAGCAATGGCCCCATGATCTTTGTTCTGCTATCGAATTCAGTCTTTAGATCATAGAACTACAGACTGGGAGTTTGAGAGGACCTTAGGAATTATCTAAACCAACCATTCTCCCCTCCTCCAATTTCCGTAGATGAAGGAAGTGAGATGCAGAGAAAATAGCAACTTGTCCATTAGGATCTGCCTTTTTTTTTTTTTTTTTTTTGCTAAGGCAATTGGGGTTAAGTGACTTGCCCAGAGTCACACAGCTAGGAAGTGTCTGAGACCAGATTTGAACTCAGGTCCTCCTGACTTCAGGGCTGGTGCTCTAACTGCTGCGCCACCTAGCTGCCCCTAGGATCTGCCCGTTTTATAGAGGTGAAGTCAGTTGGTTAAGGTCACATGGAAGTAAATAATAATTAGTAGAACCAAGAAGAAAATCAGGTCCTCTAAATCCAAACCTATCCCTTTTTCTACCATGTCACGCCATCCCTCAAGTTTCCTCCCTTCCATCTCTCTTCCCTTCCCCAACCACCACCCAAAACACACTCAGTGAGCACTTTTTACTTATACAATACTTTTTACTCATACAATATTCAGAGGGTGAATGATGGTGAAATAGAGCATTTACCGAACTATCAAGAGAACTGATCCTATTTCTGTCACTAGCAAACTAGGAGACTTTGGAAAAGTTCTTAATCAACAAGCAATTAATTAAGTACCTAATATGATTCGGGCACTTTTCTTTCTGCACCTCAGTTTTCTCAACCTTCCTATGAGAAAACTGGAGTAGATTAGGATTTTTTAAGATAATGTCTGTGACCACATTTTTTAAATGGATGCCTGTAGTCAAAATAGTCATTGTCCTTCGTAATCCAATGTAGTATAACCATAATCCTAATGTTGTTAAAAATAATATTAACATAGTAAGCTCTATAAAATAATGATTATAATAATAAGTTAATAATAACAGCTAATATTCCTATAGAGCTTACTACGAGTCAGGCTTTGTGCTAAGTGCTTTTAATTATTACTTCATTTTGATCCTCACAACAACTCTTGGGAGGTAGGCGCTATTATTATCCCCATTTTACATATGAGGAAACTGAAGCAGAGATTTAAGTGACTTGCATAAAGTCATAGAGGCAGCAAGTAGCTGAAACTGGAATTGGACTCAGATCTTCCTAAGTCCAGTACTCTATCCACTGAGCCACCTAGTTATTTTCAATTTACTTTAATTATTTCTACATTGAAAAGCATCATTCTGAGAGGGATCTATAGGTTTCACCAGACTGGCAAAGAGGTCCACAATACAAAAAAAAAAATTAAGAACCCCTGCATTAGATGGTTTTTGAACCCAATTTTCACAATTAAAGAATGAAAATATTAATAGTGCCTGGGCTAGATTCAAGGGCCAAATTAGAAAATATGTCTAATGATAACCAACTTTTCTTTTATATAGCATGTTGCAAACCTTAAAATGATATATAAAGGTCAGCTAACATTTTAGTAGCAGTAGTAGTAGTAGTTTTATAACATTAGGCAAGTCATGAAACTCAGTTTCTTGATCAGTAAAATGGAGCTACAATAGTATCTGGCAGTATAATAGAAAAGACACTAATTTCAAAATCAGAGAGCCTAGGGTTAAATCTAAACTCTGAGGCTGATTACTATTGTTGGGATTGTTCCTCATCTCCAAAATAAGGACTTTGGATCAACTAGTGTATAAGGTCCCTTCTAGCTGTAGGTTCAGCAATCCTTTTTACAGAGGGATTAGAAGTAAAGTCCTGAGCAAAAATTAAAGTGTCATAGACATAAGTAGTCACTAGTATTATCATCACTATCATCATAAACCAGCTCTCTAGCTGTCCTATCAAGTGCAATACAGTGTGTGGAAGCATTCTGAACCATTAAAAGCAAATACAAGATGTTCCCAAGATCATGGAAGCAATTCTAGACTCAGAGGTCATTAGTCCAAGCCCTTCATTTAACAAATGGGGAAACCAAGTCAGGGGGATGGGGAAAGGATATGTGACTAAACACACTCCAAATCTAGAACTTCAGTTTAGTTGTTTTTCAGTGATGTCCAACTCTTCATGACCCCATTTGAGGTTTTCTTGGCAAAGATACTGAAATGTTTGGCCATTTCCTTCTACAATTCATTTTACATTTTACAGATGAAGAAACTGAGGCTAGCAAGGTTAAGTGACTTGCTCAGGATCACACAACTGTCTGAAGCCTGATTTGAACTAATGAAGATGAGTCTTCCTAATTCTAAGACCCTTGCTCTACTCACTATACCACCTAGCTATCCTAAATCTAATACTTATTTCCACTGTATTCTAGGATTGTTGTTTTAACTATCATCTAATCAAGAGAAATCCGGAAAAGGTTAGATACTTACTATCCAACACAGAGACATATATAATTTTGGGACTTGTTAGAAAAATAAAGTTATTTTTAGCCCCAACACTACCGTTATATGGACATTCAGATCAGCACATGAAACCAAAGCTGAAACATAAACCATGTTAATGCTCAGAAACCTGCTCCTGTAACTGTAACATTCAGAAAACCACTTTGTACCTACAATTTACTGGGTTTTTGGCTCTTGGCCAAAAGCAATAAAATCTGACCTATTGTTATTATTCAAACAAGCCATCTCCTTCAGGTCCCTTTTCCCTTCCCGGGGGAAGACTATTTAATCTGGAGCAGGAGTTGAGGTTCCCTTCAGCCTAACAGTCTAGATCTGGCAGCAACCACTGGATGGGGTGGGAATGGGAAGTTGGGGAGGGATCCAGAAGGGGAAATAGGGAGGGTTTCTAGGAGTTGCCTCAAAATGACTCTCTCCAGAGACAGCACTATGCTATTCATCAACTGTTTTTCAGGGCTGTGAAAAATCAATGAGATTTGAGCTGCAAACTCATCATTAGGACAGGAAAAACTCTGCAATGGAATTGATTTGTTTAAATATAATAACACAATTTAATGACAAGTCATGGGGGTGGGGAGAGAAGGAAAGAGAAAAACCAACAATAAAAAAAAAGAGAGAGAGAGATCTCAGCCCAACATGAGACAGAAATCATTGCTTTTTTTTTGTTTGTTTGTTTGTTTTTTGGTCATTGCCCTACTGATAATTTTGGTTTTAAAACACACACACACACACACACACACACACACACACACACACAAACTAGCCCATGCCTCTGAGGAAGCCTGGGTAGGAACATGCTGTCAGAACAGGGAAAGAGCAGACATTGGGGGAGGAGACTGCAAATTACTGGGTCTGAGAATAGATTTCAGAAAGGACATACCATGGTCCTGCTCTTTTATTTGTTGGTCTGGCTGTTTGGTTTGTCTTTGGTGAAATAGCTCTGGGGTCAACTGAGCCACTGGCTCCTAGTGATCCAGTCTGTTCTCTCTCTGTATCTCTCTGTCTCTGTCTCTCTTACTCAGGAGACCCTTGATGGAGCCAATTTAACCACTGCTGTCAACAATGCAGGGAGATGCATTGGTATCCATTGGGGTTTAAAGGTAGTGAGCTGTTGAAAGGAGAAAAGCTAGCTTCAACTCCTAAATCCCCTTCCCAAGTTACTGGAGGGAGGAAAGCAGGGACTAATCATGATGGAGCAGAAGGCCCTGATACACTAGATTCTCAGCCACGCTTTAAACAGAAATCCACAGATGCTGGGGTCTAACTATGTCTCTATGCCACATTAACCAAGCAACCCAGTGATCATCTTAACTCTCATTTCTATAATTCTTTCAAAGTTTGTAAATAAACCCTTTGGGGGAAAAAAAAAGCAGTATTATCATCCCTGGGTACAGAAGAAGAAACAGATTCAAAGATATTAAATGATGGTCCCAGTCACACAATGTCAGAGCACCAGCCAGCAGCCAGCCTTCTAAGGAGGGGTCACATTTATATAACGGGTTAGGTATTGGGAGGAAAGGGAAGAGATATAAAAAGAAAGCGACAGAATTGAGTTAAGCATGAAAATAATAATTAGCATTTGTACAATGATCTCTATGATTATCCCCATTTTACAGATGAGGAAACTGAGGGCCTAGAAAGTTCAGGCAATTTATCTAATATCACAGAAGTATTAGTGGCAGAATCAGGAATTTAACTAATTTCCTTTGACTAGCTTTATTTCCCCCACACCATTTGAGATATATTCTCTTTCTTTAAGGACTTATAGTCTAGTTATAAGGATACAGACCATGTAAATATAGAAAAGATAACAACAAAAGGCAATCAGTGCAAGTTAATGTACCACAAATTAAATGCCCTCGCATTGAGCCACGTATATATCATTCAATAAATATTTGTCTATGATGACACAAGATAAGTGGAAGAGACAAGTGGAAAAAGAATCACAGAATGACAGAATTTGAGAGTTGAAAGGAACCCCATTCATCATCTCATCTCACTTGAACTTAGGTGGGGTTGGGAAGAGAATCAAGAAATTGGACTGGCTGAAGTAAAGATTATGTACTAGGAAAGTAGCAGGAGAAGAGAGTGGAAAAGGGGCTTTGACTCCTCCACTAACTAATGAGGATTCAATCCTGCAGGCACAAAAACTTTTCAGTTCTGTAGTGACATGTTGAAAAGGATCTTAGGAAGTGAGATACTCTTTGGTGTTCAGGACGGATTGGCAAGAAGGAAACTAGAGTTAAAAAGACTATTTAGATATTTGATAATCAGCTTCCCTTTCTTCTCCCCAAGATATCCATCTTATACAGAATCCCTAGGGTAGGTATGGTCCAAGTATGTACATGCATACACACACATGCATGTACACACACACACACACACACAGACACCCCAATCCATTATTTCTTACACCAGGATTATCTCTGGATCTTTTTCACATACCAGTATTTAGAAAGTTGAAGTCTACCAAGAATTGCCTTATTATACACTGTTATGATCATTGCCTCTCCCTGCCCTCCACCGCTCCAAGCCAGGAACAGCTGAAGACTGTGGACTTTTTTGCCCCTTCTGTTTTTCCCTTTTGGCACCTGGCTCCCAGCTCCCAGCTCCTAGTTTATGGCTCAGCATACAGCAGCCAATAGTATTGTTGACTGACTGACTCATTCCAGGTTGAGGTACCAATGCTCCAATCAGGTGTTCCTGGCAGATCAATGCCCTTGCTGGCATCTGGCCTCAGGAAGCTCTGCACTAATTCACGTGACTCATATCTTCGACAGCCTGTTCTCATTCCAGACCCCAGCACTGCCCACCGGGAGATTTCCAGCCTCCTCACGAGTTGGGCAGGCATGATGCCTATTTTCCAAATTAAAAACCTCAGTCTGAATCCAATAATCTCCCATCCCAGACGTGGCTAAGTAAACATATTATTGTGTTCTCCGTTACTATCATCAACTCCCCCCTCTCCACCGGGGCCAAGGAAGAAAAGCTAAGATTGGTGGAATATTCTGGTTATAGATCACCGTTATTTATCAGACAATAAGATTCAGATTTAGAAGTCCTAGTTTTAGGTCCTAGCTGCTTCACTTTGGACACCTGTGTGACCATTCTCAGTTTCCTTACCTGTAAAATGGAGATAATATGCTACATACCTCTCACAAGGTGGTTAAAAACCATGTCTAGGAATCTGCTGCCCTCACCTCGTAGGGAAATGAAAATACATGTTAAAAGTGCTTCTCTTGGGGTGGCTAGTTGGTGTAGTGAATAGAGTGCCAGCCCTAAAGCCAGGAGGACCTGAGTTCAAATCTAGTCTCAGACACTTAACACTTCCTGGCTGTGTCACTCTAGGCAAGACACTTAACCCCAATTGCCTCAGGGAAAAAAAAATGCTTTGATAAAAATGTCAAGGGAAGTCCTAAGGTAAGGTATGATAATTATCACTATTATGAAATGATCAGAGAAGGTAGGATACTGTGTGGCTGCTTTCAAATGTGGCACAAGAGCAAAGAAAACCCCCAGTGGGAAACAATAGATCCCATGCATTTTCTAAAAGAGATAGGTTGGGGGCAGCTAGGTGGCGCAGTGGATAGAGAACCAGCCCTGAAGTCAGGAGGACCTGAGTTCAAATCTGGCCTCAGACACTTAACTCATCCTAGCTGTGTGACCCTGGGCAAGTCACTTAACCCCAATTGCCTCAGCAAAAAAATAAAAGAGATAGGTTGGACTCACTTAATTTGGAACTATCAGAATACATGGCCCAGGATTCCAAATAAATCAGAACATCAAAAAGTTACATGGGATCTTAGAGCTCATCTTGTCTCTACCACCTATTTGGCAGAAAGCTGAGGCCCAGAGAAGGAAATTCCCCAAGGTCACACAGGTCCTACGGGCCAGAGTCAAGATTCCAAGCCAGGCTTTCTGATTCTAAATCCAGCATTCTTTCCACTGGCCTACCAGCTGACTCTTCTCCCTACCTAAATCCTAACAGCAGTCACAAGCATCTGATTAGTGCCTACTTGGTTGTCGCTAGCGATACAAAAGCAAAAATCAAATAGTCTTGTCTTCAAGGTGCTAGCATTCATCTTCTTAGGTGACACACATAGCACAGATCAGACAAGTAAAAAACAAAAATAGCTCCCATTATATATATATGTGTGTGTGTGTGTGTGTGTGTGTGTGTGTGTGTATAACATATAATGTTCTGAGATGTACCAATCTCATTTCAGCTTCACAATAACTCTGGGACATAAGTACTAATATTATTTCTACTTTACAGATAAGGAAACTGTGGCTTATTATAAAGATGTGACTTGCTCAGGGTCACTAAAGCTGATACGAGTTTAAGGTGGGATTCAAACTCAGGTCTATTCCCTCCAAGATCAAGAATTTTTTGCATGCCTGCCCCTGGCACATGCACATATTCATAAATATATACATAAATTTACATATGTATAGAACATATATGTATTTATATATAAAAATAAATAACAGATAAATCTAAGATATAATATATGAATATATAATATATTTGTATATTATATAATATAAAATATATAATAGACATCTAAAACATTGATATTGTAATATAAAAATAACTATAGTATAACATCCATATGATATAATTATATACTTATATATTCATATACATAAATATATTTAAATGTTTGCATATACACATATGGCAGAGATAAGGAGGGAGAGCATTGGTGGGGAGGAGTGAAGCTTATACAAAATCCTTAACCTACTCTCTAACTTGGAATACATATGAAACTGTGAGACACTGAACAAAGCAATTGTTGTTTATTCAATTCACTTGTGTCTGACTCTTGGTGACCCTATTTGGGGTTTTCTTGGCAAAGATACTGGAGTGGTTTGACATTTCCTTCTCCAGGTACAATGCAATAGATAAGCTAAAGTAAGTCTGATCCGGAAGCTGAAAGCTCTAGCCTTGATGGAATAAACCAGCCAGACCAGCCCGGGTAGCTCTCCAAATGCAAGGCCTGAAGGTCATCCATTTTCACTCCAGGTCAACAGACAGAAGAAGCTCCTAATTCTGCCCTCTTTCCAGGGCAATTTCCCCCATTGCCAACTCCCTTTCTCCTCCTTACCCAGGCCGCTGGGAGTCTGCACTTGAGGCTGCATCGATGTCTCCTCAGCTCTTAATCAATATTAACTGATAAGAAACACTAATGATGATTCAAAAGCCCCAGCCAGGCATTACCCAGCCGGAAGCCTATATCCAAGGCCTGTTTGCTGGCTTGCTACATGTCTCCCAGGGGAAATGGAAGTTGACCTGGGAGAGGTCACCAGCAGACACACTAATTCAATTCTGTCCCTTGGTGACCCCTTCGATTTTGTCAGCCACCAACAAAATCAATGAGACAGAAAAGAAAGTCAAGTTACGCCCCAGCAAGGATGGAATGAGACTTGTGGTAATTGTGCCCTTACTTGAACAAATAACGGCCAATTTCTTGTTCCATGATATAGTTTAAAATTGGAAGGGAACTTAGAGATCATCAAGGTTAGCCCACATAAGCCTCAAATTATAGTTTGGGAAACTGAGGCAAGAGACATGAAATGATTTGCCTCAAAGACTCAGGTCTGCTATATGATCAGCTAAACAAATCCTGAGGAGAGTGGGGTAAGAGATAACCTCATAGCCCCCATCCTAAATAATAACTGGCATTTACATCATTTAAAGTTTGTTAAGTACACATTCTAGATTGCACATGTTCTTTCAATTAAACCTCACAGCCATCTTGTGATGTAGCTATTACAGGAATAATCAGCTAGAATACAAATACTGTGAAAGGTTAATTAACTAATCTAGGAGGTGTAAAGGAAGGATTTGAATCCAGGACTTCCTAAGGAGTTTAGCATTCCATCTACCATATCATGCTGCTTATGACAAGACACCACTGCAAGGTTATATGTAATTAAGCGATTTAGATTGTGTGATCCAGGGTCAGTTGAGAGGAAGCTTAGTAAGTGATAGAGTAGTCAGGGAAAGCCTCCTAAAACAAATGAGCCTTGACAGTAGAATTTGGAATGGCTAAGGAGGGTAGCATATATAAGACAAGGGAAACAATATAAGAGAGGACAATGATCTGCGTGTCAACACAGTATAGTGAGAAGGTAGACTCGACGTGTTTCTGGAACTTCTGTAACCTGGGAGGATGGGTGAGTGAAAAATCATTACTCCTGGTGGAGAATAACCCATTCATCTGCTTGCCCCAGAAGCCTCTCCACTCTTGAGGCTATGAGGAGCCTATAACCTTTTAAGACTTGGGAGACCTCACTTTACATCCTGTGCCTTTGGTTTACAACCTGAATTGATATTTCACCTAAAGAACCCTAGGTCCCAAATGCACCATTTCTAAAAATATTTGTAATGCGCCAATCTGGCAATCTTTCTGCTAAATCAATGGGCGGCCCGCTCTTAACCTAGTAATGAAAAATAGGAAAAATCAGCCAGGTGAGAAGAGAATATAGTGAGTAAGAAATCAGATGGGGAAATACATAAATTACTGGAAATAGAGTAAATGTGTCCTTACAGTTTTACAGGGGGAAATTAGAAGAATCTTCAAAACAAGCTACTTTATGGGACTCAGTTTTCCATATGGGGAACAGCCAACGAGCAGGATTTAAACTGAAGTCAATGTATGCCCAATATTTAGCACATCTAGGTGGTGCAAGGGAAGACTGGATGCTGCTCAGAATTTACAGGCTATATGACCCTGGGCAAATCACTTAGCCTCTGTAAATTTCACTGTCCTTTTCTGTAAAATGGAGATAATGATAGCAATTACCTTATAGGGTTGTAGTGAGGATCAAGTGGGATAATATATGTAAGTTCCTTTGCAAACGTCAAAGGGCTTAAATAAGTGCTAGTTATTATTATTGTTACTGCTGTTGTTACAACTACAGAGTCCTTTCCTTTTTCTGTTGTCACTAGGCAACATTAATTTGTCTACTAGCTTAAACAGAAAATGATCAATTAGTAAATATGTGCTGTGTGTACAATGTCCCAGGCACAAGTAAAGAGGCAAAACAAAAAGAGGTAAATCACGGTCCCTGCCCTCAAGAAACTCACAATCTAATGAGGATCAGGACAATCAAAAGAATATACAAACTATACAAGTAAATAGGAAATACACAGGCACTAGAATTAAGAGGGATTGGTAATTTAGAGTTCCTGTAAAAGATGAGACTTTAATTGGGACTTAGAGGAAGTAGGGAAACTCAGGAGGTCAATAAACAGGGTGAGAGAACACTCTAGGAATGAAAATGCAGTCAGGCAATAGGGTGACTTGTCTGTGGAATAGCCAGAAGCCAGTGTCACCAGATGGTATCAGGAAGATCAATTCCCTGCTTGGCAAAATCATGATGCATTGCAAGGGCAAGGACGGATGTCTTTTACTGTTTTTTGATTATCTATGCTGTGACAGATTAGCACGGATAATTGAGAACTGATATGGTTGAAAACCATCACCAATGGAATGACATGTCTTGTTTTACAGCCAGACTGTGGAGCTCTATGGGAGTCGGGGTGGTATGGTCTTAAGTCAACAAGACTGCTATGACTGCTATTGTTAGTGTCACCCCATTACCACAATCCCATCTCCAGTCACACTAGTATAAAGAGAGTAGAAGGATGTTATCTTTGATAGCAAGAAGTTCATCTGTGGTAAGGATAGGTCCACACGTATTCTGAAATTGGCCAGGGCTTAGAGACAGGATGGGTAGAGGATGTAGACCCTGATATCCTCTTCTACCAGGATCAAGTCTTTAGCATCCTGCAACTGATCACTCAACATCAGAGGTCTATAAGAATAAATATCCATCTTGTGCTATCAAGATGCTCAGGCCAAAACTAATAAAGAAAAAAAATGCTACTCCTGAAAGTGACAAGCAATTCTCCAGAAGGCTTCTGCTTCTTACAGAACTCCCTGCTCTGTTGAGAATTCTCTTCCTTCCCAGAAAACCTTCTGAAATCTATTGGATTTGGGTTTGTCCAAAGTGGAGCTGGACAGAAAGGGAGAAATAGTCATTTAAAAAATGAGACTATCTGAAAATAGAACCTAAATGTTTTCTTTAAAGGTTCAAGAGATTTGTGCATGTTGTCCCTTGACAATTTCCAAAGTGCTCTCACATTGGTTATCTCCTATCCTCTTCCAAGTAATCTTGGAAAATGGGGGGACCAACACTATAATTCCCATTTTGTAGATCAGAAAGCTGAGATTCAGAAAGACTTAAGTGACTTCCCCAATTTTTTTCCACTATAAAAACAAGTTGAAGACTCTTCAGGGCTGTGAGGTATGAGACAGTTGGGGTTAAGCCATTTGCCCAGGATCACACAGCTTGGAAGTAGTAAGTACTTTTTGAGGCCACATTTGAACTCAGGTCCTCCTGATTCTGGGACCAGTGCTCCGTCCATTGCACCATCTAGCTGCTCCCAGAGCCTATCTTAATTTCCTCATTTGTAAGTGAACTAAATGGAACTAAATGATCTCTTAGGTAGCCTTCAGCTCTAACTCTATGATTTATAAATCACACACACAGACACATACTGACACACACACTACAGGTTTTGGGACTTTGGCATTTTCTCACCCCATGGAATATTCCTCTGCCGCCATTCTGCCCTCTTTCTCTTTCACTGGTGAGTTCTTCCCAATGCTTCTGTTTTGAAAAGGGATCCAGATAGATTACCCTTCATTCCTTTCTTAGCTTTGCTTTCAACTTTCTGGACTTTGACATCATTCCCCCATTGAAGTACCTCCTCCCTCCATTTTTAGCTCTCTTCGGTCTATTGTTTTCTCTCACTGGAACATAAGACCTTTGAGAGATGGAACTGTCTTTTTCTTGCATCTGTATCCTCAGCTTTATCACAGCACCTAGCACATGGTACGCACTTAATAAATCCTTGCTAGCATGCCTTGCCCTACCATCCATCACAAAACAGCATTTTAACTAGTCTGCCTATTTTTCTGAACTCTCCCATTATACAGGTTAATTTTCCCAATGTTCAACATGAATGTACTCTTCCACTACTCAGGCAACAACTCCTTATTAGTACAAGGTCAAATCCAAATTCCTTGGTCTACTTTTCAGGGATATTCATCATTTGACCATTCTAATCCTATATACCTGACACGAACTAGAACGTATTAGACTAAAGAAAGGATCTGAGAAGTTCATCTCCCCCAAAGCGTTCAATTCCTCCTGCTTTCTTTTTTTTCAGTTAACTGAGATATGATTTTTAGGAAACCTTTCAATGTGTTTGACATATAGTATAATAAATGCTTGTTAATTGATTGGCCCAAGCAGAATGGCGGATGTAAATGTGAAACACTGGGTCCTGCTCTCAGGGGGCTTACAGTCAGAACAACAGGTTTTTTGACATCTAGGATGTCAATGTGCAAGAGACAGTGGATTTAGTCTGCTTGACCTCAGAAAGCAGAAAAAGAAGTTTCAAAGAAGAAAATTTAAATTAGATATAAAGAAAAAAAAATCCAAATTTAAATGATGTAAAGAAAAATCTTCCTAATTATAAGAGCAATCCTAAATTAGAATACTTTCTTGGAAGGTAATGGATTGCACCCTCACTAGAAGTCTTCAAGCAAAGGCTGGATGATAGATGCAGAGGAGCTTGAGTCCAGATTGGAATACATGGCAGCAGAGAGCCCTTTCAACTCTGCAGCACTGATTCTGTGACTGATTCTGCAACTGTGTCTTCTGGGGTTTTTTGATCTGCAACCCACCCCAAGCCCCACAGCCAGGTTTTCAGATTAAGGAAAAAATTGAAGGGTGGTGAATAAAGATCAACTTGACATGATGATTACATCTGACCATAATAAGCCCTTCTCTGTATACACTACCCCTTACCACCTCTGCTAAGTCTGATGGTTACTTGTGGGTCTGAGAATTGAGGAAACCTCTACCTTTCTCTCTAAGTCCAGGGGATCCAAGCATTTACCAAGCAATTAACTTCCAGGCACCCAAGCAGAAGGTCATTCAGACAGTGCTGGGGCCATGGGCTTACAGGAAGCTGGGCCAGGGGTTATTTTTAGCATCCTATTTCAAAGGAGAAGAGGCATTAATTCCAACCAGGTAAATGTCAGCAGCCATCAGTAAACATTGGCCAATTAAAAAACGCTGCTAGAGCACAGCAAGGAAAGAAAATGACTCCTCATTTCCCTCAGCTTTCATCCTTCTCTTTCCCAAAGTTGTCTCCTTTATATTCCTTTATATTTCCTCATCTTTTTCTTCCTATGTCTGGGAAGAACCAGAAATTTTACCCACTTCCTGTCATCAAAGAGCTAATAGCTAATATGTAGTGCTTTAAAGTTTGCAAAATGCTTCCCATCCATTATCTCATTTGATCCTTATAAAAAAAGCCTAGAGGCATGTGCTAATGTCTCCCTTTTATAGATGAGGAAAGTGACAGGCCTTATGGGTAGTAAGTGTGTGGTTTCTTCACATAAAATTATAAACTCATTGAGGGAGCCAACTAGGTGGTACAGTGGATAGAGCACCATCCCCTAGGTCAGGAGGACCTGGGTTCAAATCTAGCCTTAGACGCTTAATACTTCCTACTTGTGTGACCCTGGGCTAGTCACTTAACCCTAATTGCCTCAGCACAAAAACAAAAAAAAAAACCCCAATAAACTCATTGAGGACAATGGCTGTTGTTATTTTATTAATTCTATCTCCAGTCCAGCTACTAAAATGTGACTAAAGCAATTATTTGAATTTCCTGATTCCAAGACCAACCCTTGGTCTACTGCCACCTAGAGGTTGACAGGAAATACAAGTGACTGTCTACATCCAAGACCCCTCCTTACAAGAGTTCCTGGGAAGGTTTTCTGAGACAAGTCAGAGAAATATAACAGAACCAGGACCTCCCTACCTTTGCAAATATCAAAAGAGAGGGAGGGGGGGTGTTTACTTAATCCCCAGTACACAAAGTACAGGACCTGAGCTACACTGATAGGCAAGAGAACACACTGAAAGGCGAGTGCCTTGCCACTGAACTTTCAACAAATATGTACTTAAGCTGGGTCTAAAAACTCACACTCCAACTTCCTCCTTCTGCCATCCTCTGAAACCCCACCTCGCCTTTACCTCTGGAGAATTTTGGACGCCCAAACTGGGATATCTCAAGATAGAAACCAAGGGACAAAATGGTACCCGTGTCTCGACACCATTCCCAGGGGAAACTAAAAAGTTTTAGATCATGAAATACAAGCATCCTGGCCAATGATGACTTTCAAGCATGTTTTGTACCTAATTGGCAAATTGATCAACATTTTAAAAGTTAAAAATGATAAAGAAGGTCCAAAATACCAAGACTCAAACTAAGAAGTTTCTTCAATGAGGAAGGAGCAAGCTGAGCAAGACTTGTCCCAACTCTGAGTCTGAAATTCAGACCCTTGATTCTAGAGGAAGTAAGGTGGTGTATGTAGTAGGAGGCTGCCTGGATTTGGAGTGAGCAAAAACCAAAGGTTAAATCCTGGTTCTGCCATCATTACTCCTATCATCTTGGGGAAATCATGTAAAATTTTGTCATCTTACTTTTCTTACCTATAAAAATGAGGAGCGTGGACATGAGCATCTCTGAGAACTGTTTATAGCTCCAGCTTCTGTGACTGCACAGAAGGAATTGTGTCATTCTTGCTTTTCAAATATTTTGCATAAGGTTTAGAAATGGCCCACAAGAGCCAAAATAAATATACAAATAAATCCCCCAAACTCAAAAACAAAGTTCACACCCATCAAGACTGGATGAATAAAGTGGGCTGCATTAATATAAAGGAAGATTAGTGCACCATAAGAAAAAAATGAATAGAAGGAATTCAGTGAAGTATGGGAAGACTTACACAAAATGATGCAGAAAGCTGAACCTGCAAAAACATATACAATGACCACAACCATTTAAGGGAAGAAAAATGAACGGAACATCATATAACTATAATGGTTAAGCTCAACTCTGAAAGAAAAGTGAGAAAACATGGGCAAGGGGTGGTGCAATGCCTCGAGTTGTGTGCCTTCAGTCAGGAAGACTGAATTCAAATTCAGTCTCAGACACTGGCTAGCTGTGTGACCCTGGGCAACATATCACTTAAACTCTCAGCCTCGGTTTCCTTGAGTGTAAAATTGGAAAGATTATTATGAGTAGCATCTATCTTATAGTGTTATTAATAGCATTTCTTTTTTTTAATTAATTAGTTAATTTATTTATTTTTCTTTTTTTGCTGAGGCAATTGAGGTTAAGTGACTTGCCCAGGATCACACAGCTAGGAAGTGTTAAATATCTGAGACCAGATTTGAACTCAGGTCCTCTTGACTTCAGGGCTGATGCTCTATCCACTGTGCCATCCAGCTGCCCCAATAGTATTTGTTTTGAAGCTCAAATGAGATAATGAAGGGCTTTGCAAATTTTAAAGAATATGTAAACATATTTTTCTTTCTTTTTACAGAAGTGGAGGATTTAGGGTACAGAATATTGCATTACTGTTAGACTAGTACTAATAATAGTAATAGTATTAATAAGAGTTAATATTAATAATAACAGTAATAATAAGTGTACTACTAAGAGTAGTAATACTGTTAGACGGGTTCATTTTCATGAACTGGTATTTATTTTTTCCTTTCTTGAAAAAGTCTTCATTCCAAGGGCTGGCTTACTGGGAAAGGCAGTCAGAGGAATACATTGGAAAAACAATGTAAGGTAACTTAAAAATAGGGATAAAAAGTTTTTATTTCAGTCTACTAGCCTTTGGAGGTAGGCAAGACAGGTTCCTACTCTCATCTCCGGGAAGTACAAAGAGAGAAAGAGTCTCATCATTCAGCCTGGCAATAATATGCCAAAGTCCAGGTGCTCCATGGTGTAGTATTTTTAGGAGTCACTGATTATTTAGAGTTTAGCTATACTTTTTTTTTTTAAACACACTGATATATTTCACATCTTTGCCAGGTGCCCTGCCCCTTTCTATAGCCTATGTAATTCTGGATGGCCAACCAACAGCAGGAAAATAGCCACAAGACTAAGCCATGGATAAATGCACCAAGATCTCCAAGCTCTGGAAGATTTGTTTGAGTGAGCTCCACATTTCCTCAGCTAATCTTCAACAACAAGAAGAAGTGGAATATTCTTCTGGTCATTCCCTGGCTCAACTCCAAAGGGATCACAGTACATCCACCTACACAGCAACAACGCACTCCAATTTTGATCTTCTTGGCTAATCATTCATTCACTTGTTTGACAACTACTTACGTAGCATGTAATGTGCTAGGCATTGTGGGTGATACAAAAGAAGCTATATTCCATGAGCTTGAAAAGCCTACAGAATATAAAAAGAGCAAGATGGCAGCATAAACCTACAGCTGTTTTACTTAGGTCAATCAGCTTTCTAATCTTTATTGTCACAAAGAACATGAGAATCAAAATACACCCCAGCACCCCAAGGATGAATTAATTGTACCAATTGTTCCTTAATATGGGACCCATGGATCCCCATAGATAGATTTCCAGGGGTCCAAAAATTGATGGAAAAAAGGAAATCACATCTTTTTTTTTTCCTCCCCCACTACTTCCAAGGAAAGTTTAACAGTTCCTTCAATTATTTAAAAACATGATTCTGAGAAGGCATCTGTAGGATTCCCCAGATTGCCAAAGAGGTCCATGACATACAGCAAAAAAGTTAAAAATTTTTAGATCAGGTGATCTCTAAGCTTTGAATTTCTAGTATTCTCAGTGATTCTACCATTTAATCTTTTTCCTCTTATGTATATTTAGCCAGATTGGTTTACTCTCTGTGCCATGCTCTCCCACCTAAGCACCTTTGCTCATACTATTTCCCCTGATGGAGGATATTCACTTTCACTTCGAGTCATCCATACAAATCCTCTCCTAATCTTTCAGTGACTAGCTGAAATGCCATTTCTCTTTAAAAAAGAAAAAGAAAGAAAGCTTTCTTGTTCCCCTTTGTAGAAGTTCTCTTTCTTTCCTCTGGACCCTCACAGCACCTTACTTGTAACACCTCACTGATGAACTTCTATTTTATTCTGTATCCTTTTTATGCATCTGGGCTTCTGGGCTCAATGGTTAGCTTCTGGAAGAAAGGACCAGATTGTGATTCGCTTTGTACATCTCTAGGGTCCATCTCAGGGGCATAAACACAGCTTACACTTAATAGATACTTGCTGAATCCTTAATGATGGCCATCTTAAAGTTCCATCTTCTCCATGAACTCCTTCCTGGTGACCAAATTCTATAGGGAGTTCTCTTTCCTCTACACTCATGGTACTTATTCTTGTAATAATTCTTGCAACTCAGATGGCAAATGTGATATACCATCTTTTAGCTGTGTTCTCCCTGAAACAATGTCTCATCTCTTTCATGCTGAGTTGATTTATGCTGAAAGGGAGGATACTGGAGGGATGTACCATGTCTCCTCTCTGTCTGTCTGTCTGTCTGTCTCTCTCTCTGTCACACACACACACAGATATACACAGAGTTCCTAATATGTAGACCCTCAATAAATGTTTGCAGGAAGAATTCATAAAACAACAGGCTCAAATCAGGTTGTTTTTCATTGTTCTAGGTTACCAGATTCATCTGAATCTATTTAACACCTATTCCAACTCTTTCCCGAACATCAATCTGTCAGCTTTCAAACATGTTCCCCTTTCTAAATATTTTCTTTCCTCCCGCTCTCCCTCCCACCAATGCCGAGCCCTCCTTTGCTCAGCATCCCTCTTCCATGGCGCCCATAATCCATCGGTGAACAGATTGCTGACAGCATTATCGCGGGCAAACAGGACGGCACTAATGGTAGCAGGCCCTCCTTGCTAGGCAATTATTATAGGCAGAATAATGCAAATGAATCTTAATCTGCCTTGCACAATGGCAGAGGTCTGAGGTCTGCATGAAACCTTTTGCAGTGCTCAGTCTAGATAGGAGACTTCCAGATAACGACCTATCTCCAAAACACACCCAAGAGCTTCCTCCTGCCCTTCCCTGTTTATTAAACTCTGCTCCCGGCAGGTACCTGAGGAGCTCTAGATTTCACTGTGCTATTTTGGCTCTCCCCACTCTTGGCACGGCTGCGACCTGCCCCCAGCCCCTCCTTTCCCTCCTCTCAGAGAAGCAACCTAACGGGGATGGATCCTGACTTCGCTGTTCCCCAGCTACAGACAGACCGTGGCTAACAAAGGAGCTGGGGCTGCTGGGAGTCAACCACCACCGCCTCACTTGGGGGCTGCCCAGAACCCACTGAGGCCTTGGGCCCGACCAAGAGAGTATGGGAATCGGGTCATTTCTGGTCATTTTCAAAACCAAACCTGGAGAAAAGACCAGGCTTCAGCCCACTGAACCGCCAAAGCAGAAACAATGAGTAATCTTAGATGGCCTCATCTGTGCAAATCAAAGCAGCAACCTTGGGGTGACCCATGGAATACACCCTCAGATCAGTGGCCATACACACACTCACACACACTCGCTTGCTTTCTCTCTGATTCTGTCTCTCTCTGTCTCTACAATATGTGTGTATATGTATGTATATGTCCCTTTCTCTTTCTCTGTCTCTTTCCATCTCTCTCTCTCTCTCTGTGTATGTGTATCCATATATCTATATCCATGTCCCTCTCTATTTCTCTTCACCTCTTTCTCTCTTCATATCTCTCACTCTTTGTCTGTGTCTCTGTCTCTCCATGTCTCTGTCTCTCTCTTTTTCTGTCTGTCTACATGTGTGTATGTATGTATGTGTGTATATATATATATATGTTCCTTGCTATCTTTCTCTCTTCATCTTTCTCTCTTTATGTCTCTTACTCTGTCTGTGTCTCTGTCTCTCCGTGTCTCTGTCTACATGTATGTATGTATGTGTATATATATATGTTTCTCGCTATCTTTCTTTCTTCATGTCTCTCACTTTTTGTCTGTGTGTGTGTCTCTTTTTCTCTGTCTGTCTCCCTCTGTCTCTGTCTCTTTCTACATGTGTGTATGTATGTATGTATATATATGTTCCTTTCTCTCTTTCTGTCTCTCACTCTGTCTTTCTCTCTCTCTCTCTGTGTATCCATATGTTTATATCCCTATGTTCCTCTCTATCTTTCTCTACCCACAAACACCTCTGTAAATCCCAGGTTCAGATACCCTGCCCCCAAGGTAAATCCTGGCAATACAAGCTGCTCTAAGTCATGAGATTTAATGGAGATGAAGCTGAAGATAGCATCTTGTTCACTTGTTTTTGGCTCGGGAATTTATTTTGATTTTTTTCCCCTTTCAGATTTTCCTTCCTTTTTATGCTTCAGGTGATATCAAAATGATCCTGGGTTCCCCAAGCAGGCACAGAGTGACAGAGGAGAAGCCTGGAGGCATTTGGTGGTTTGGGGGAAAGCCAGGCTGGAATTTTAAGTTGACCACAAAGTAGATAATCTATGCATGGGCAATCAAGAGCTGGCTAGCCATGCCCAGATGTGATTATCCCTCTCCCATGTAGCAGTTACCATTCTATACCCCCAGGGGTAGTGATGACTTTAGTCTAGAAAGGAAACCATTACAGTAGAAAGATACACATACATATACAGAGTCATCCCTTTGATTCTTTGGCCCATACGTAGCCTCTGGTTTTGTATGAACCTCGGAAGCCAGTGCCATGTTTTCTCAACCACTGAAAGTCATGAGAGGTCTAGGTTCAGTTGCCAGTTCATTCAACTATCAAGGTCCCTTCTTCCCAGAAAAGCATTGTTATCATGGCCCAGCAGAATGGCCAGTTCCTCCCGGATGACACAGAAATGTTCCAATGATTTGGTTGAGACAATAAGGCACGTAAGTAATATTTTCTTCCTTCTGAGCTAGTCTTTATTTTTTATAAGATCATATAATCAAGGATTAAAAGCTGGGAAGGGATCTCTGAGTTCATCTGGAATGATCCCCTAATCTGAGGGAGGTCAGGAGAGCTTCTGTTTTGCCTGAGGTCACAGGTAGTAAATGGTAAAACTAAGAGGACTTGTTCCATTCGAATGCTTCCCCAGGAGCAATAAGGACAGATGCTACACTACCAGAGCAGTGCCAACTGGAAGGCAGGTTCATTTTTGGTTTGTTCCAGGAGCTATCCATCACTACCAAAAAGATGTCTCTTGCTCTCCATTGCTTTCAAATCATAGCAAACATCCTCCCAGAGTAGAGTCTTTAGACCAGTCAGCCCCAGGGCTAACCTGGTTAATAATAGTATATCTATTATCCACAATTTGCAAATGGTTGCTGAGCCCATTATCTTCTGTTAGGCTGGAAGGACCATTCTCCTAATCCAATGCTAGCTTTCCCCAAGGTCTTAATGCACCAATTTCTAAAGTCTCAGGGTAATGGAGTACCTAGAAACATATCTAGAGAAACTTCTTTAGTAAATACTGAGGCTTCCAGTATTTTATAAACTCACTTGTCCCCAAACCTTCAATAGCTCCTCAGCAATTCCATGATAAAATCCTAACTCCTCAGCCTAGGTCTACATGATCTTCTATAATCTGGTTCCAAACTACTTATTGACATTTACTTCCTACTATTCCTCAACACAGATCTTATGCTAAACCTCTCCACTATCCTTCAAACAGGCCTTGCTTAATCTAATGGAATCAGGGTATTTAAAAAAAAAATCTTGGAAGTAATTTATCTAAACCCATACCTGAGCAGAAATTCCCTCTGTAGCAATACTTCATCATTTTTGAGAGTCATGGACTCCTTTGATAGTCTGGGAATGGCTAGAAATCCTTGCTCAGAATCATGTTTTAAATATGTCACAGGAAATGCTAAGTTTCACTTAGAGTTTACTGAAAATAAGGATGCAATTTTTTTTTTCATCCAAATTCCCAGACTCCCTAAAATCTACTCTTAGACTCTTCATGGGGCTGAGCACTCTCAAGTCAAAGTCTCTAGCTTTCTATTTTATTACTCATTATTTCCCAAGGTACTTTTTGGACAATAAACAGCGAAGAGCTTTCCTCATCTATACCTGCATATAATTTCCAGCCACTGGCACCAAGCAGGACAAGAATAATCCATTGAACTCATCACCTTCCACCTCACCACCCCTAGTTCCTTGAACTGTTGCTCACCATCTTGATGGCCAAACTCTGATGTGCTCTAGCTTGTTAGAAATGAATCTTTGTACCTACTATTCTAGAAATAGATAGAGCTAGAAAGCCCTATCCTCTACTCTGTGACTACTCAAATTTTTCAAGGTCCAGTTCAAGTTCTGTCTGCTCTTTGAAGCTTTTGGGGCAATAGCTACATCTTGGACTTTTTGGTTAACTCTCCTTCCTCCTCTTATTATAAAGCTTGGAGACTCAGCAAGCACCTGTATGTACCTGTTGGGCTGACAGACAGACACTTTAAAGAAACAGGGATTCAGCACAGAAAAATGCAAATTATATCACACCTCTCCTTCCTATTATCAGCATCAGAGGATATAACAGATGTGAATGAAATTTGAAAAATAAAGAATAACTATCTAACAATGGAGAATTATTACCAACAATAATCTTAACACACTAAATCCTCCTGTAATGTCTCTTTGTGTTATGAATGAATGTGATCCTGATTTCTCAAATGCTTTGCGTTTGAAATCAGGGAGGACCCAAACAAGAATACATCCAGCAATGGACTGTATCAGTTGTCTACCAATAGGCCTCAATAAATGTACAGAGGCTCTGTAGTAGAAATCTATCTACCAGCTGAGGAATCTTTCTGGTCACTGGAACTTGAGAAGTTTGTCTAAGAAACCATGGAGAGTCTTTATGGCAGTGAAAGAAGGAGTCATACTGATAAAATCATCTATCCTATAAGAAGAACCATGACATTGAGGATAGAGAGAGGCTTGGGTTAATATTGGCTACGCTATAATCCTGACCAAGTTACTGAATATCTCAGTGTCCCAAGATATCCCCAGAGAACAGAAGTTACAGAATGTTGATCTAGAGGAAGCAGCATGGTGCAGTGGAAAAACTTCAAATCCTAACATAAATATCATCTATGTGACTCTGGGTAAGTGCTCAGTTAGTTTACTCATCTATGAAATAAGAGATTGGCAAAAGGATCCATGTCCCCCAAGAAAGGGAAAAACTTCTCTTCTAAATGGGAGCTAGTCTCCATCCCCCAACCACTAGCTAAGATTCTTTCCACCTCTAGATCTAGGATCTTCAATGGGATTTGCATTTCCTCTTAGGAGTTCCCCACAATAATAAAACTATAGTCTTTGACCAAAAACAAACCAACAAAAAATCTCTAACACAAACAAAAAAAAATTTTTTTGAAGTCCTAGTAATCATGCTTACTAATATTATCCTAGAAGAGTAACATAAGTGAGAGATGTCTGTCTTGCAAAAAAGAACTAACACCTGTAAGATTATGTTTCAAGATAATATTCAATTCATTAATAAGTTAAAAAAAACCTAGTCAATTATTATGATCCATTGGGATATGTGAGAGCTATGATTTAGGGGAAGGAAAAAGCCAACCAAAATGAATGGTCCTGGCTCAGTCTTCCTATTGCCCTCAAATGCTTCTCTCTGACTCATTGTGTCCAAAACAAAACTATTCTTTTTCCCAAAGACTCACCCACCTCTTTTAAAACCCCTATTTCTGTCACCACCAGCACCTTCCTTCCAGGCACAAAAGTTCTTAATTTTTTCACTCTCTGGACCTCTCATTTTCTTTCACCACACACACCTGATCAGTTGCTAAAACCTGTTTTTACTTTTCAGTATTCATCCCTTTCTCTCTAGTCACAAAGCCGCCATCTTGGTTCAGGACCCCATTTCCTTCTGCCCCAGATAACTCAATAAACTCATAATCTCCTAAAGTCATTTTCCTTAGGGCAAATCTGTAAGGTTTTTTCTGGTCCTAAAGCTGTGATTTTATGAGGTTAAAGAGAATGAGACAATAGAAAGAATACTGGATGTGGATCAGAACTGGATTTAAATAAAGGCTGTGAGCCAAGGCAAGTTATCTCCCTAAACCTCAGTTTCCTCACTTATAGAAGAAAAATATACCTCCTGATAATCTCATTGGGAGGACAATGCTTGGAAAACCCTAATTAGTTATCAATATGAATTGTTGGTTATTAACATTACATATGCCATACTGACTCAGTGGTTCACTGCTATGGGAAAGTAGATGCAGTGGGGAGCTGTCCACAGCTGAAGCTCACCAAATATTGTGTCATGGTCTCTGTCCTACAAGGTGGGATTAAAAAGATGTCAACATGTTCACTGAGCTGAACATGTGAAATTATGACACAGGAGCTCATCAAACGTGTTTAAATTCCCCATTGCTTGAGCTCTCTCCTGACCTTAGACTAAGTCTGCCTGCTCTGTCCTTGGATCCCTCTGCTGCTGTACTACCAAGAAGGTCATGTTTCTCTGCTTTATCCTCTGGACACTGATATCTCCATACCACTAACTCTATTTCAGACTGGACCACTAAGCGCCTCTGATTAAAACCTTGTATTAAAGAGTTGGGGATCTGTATACCTGAAAGCGAGGTTCAAGTCCCAGCTTTGTCCACTTATGTAGTTAGCTCTGTGACCTAAAGTAAAGAGAGACAATAGGATCGATAGAGCAGAAAGAAAATGAGTCTTGGGAGTGAAAACACCCCAGTTCAAATCCCAGTTCTGTCAACCTACCTGTCTGTATGACTTTGAATGAATTATGTACTTTGCAAAATCAGGGTGCTTTTTCAGGACTATTCAATCTGGATCATTCTAATATTTTTATTTTTTGTACAATTCATTTTAAAAATGCATATGGACTCTTTTTTAAAAACCAGATCAGGAGAAGTTAGAGGAAGAAATTGATCTTTACCCCCAATCCCCAGTCCAGTTATTTCAATCACAGAAATATTGCATTCTCCTATTTTTAAAATGAGAACAAGAAATCTGTGGAAAGGAAAATTTCTTCAGCACTATTTTCTTTTAAATGAGCTGAAGGCAGCAAGGAAGCTCTCCACAATCTGGCCCCACCCTAACCTTTCCAGCCTTATCTCAGACAGAGAAGGTTCCCCTCCCCCCAGATTAATCTTTTCAGTGCTCTTTGAACCTTTGTGTTTCACCACCTGTAACTCCTCTTCCATTTTTTAGTCTGGAACTGGCTTTCTTTTCTGCCCATCTAAACCCTAAATCATCTTCCAAGTTCCAACTAACACCTCACCTTCTGTGGATGACCACTCCCAGCCTCAAGTGATTGTTCACCTCTCAGTCTCACAGCATTGGCTGCCATCTGTGCCTCTCATTGGGAACTAATCACATACTGCCTGGTATTATTAGCTATATTTTTACATTTGTGTTCCATTTCCCCAGGTCAATTATAAGGTCCTGCAGGGCTAGAGCTATGTCTCATCCACCTCCTTGTCTCCCCAACATTGCCCGGTACATATCCAATCAACAGTCATGATTGATTGATTAATACATGTACACCAACATCTCCAAACAAAACACAGGAGAGATATTGGGAGAGGAAAACTGGTTTTCAAATCCAATGAGCAGCTGGCAAACTTTTACATCCTTGGGATCAATTCCAATTTTTAAAAAAAAATCACTATTTGAGGGTTTAAAAATGGGAGGGGGGAGAACCAATAGGAAGAATAGCACCGCTTTTGGTGGCACCCCAATTGTAAAAAGATTATAAATTATGAATCAGGTCAGAAAGAACTTAGACACACTAACAGAGGAGGCTAGACTGCAGACAAATTGTTGACATCTGAGTAAGAAAGAGAGTGTTGGGGAAATGATTAATGGTTTCATTTTTACCACCAACCCTACCACCATCTTTAAGGTACCTCCTAAATCTAAGAGTTTTTAATGTGAGGTCCATGGGTTTTTTTTTTAATATTTTTTATAACTATATTTCAATATAATTGGTTTCCTTTAGAATTCTTGTCATTTATTTTATGTATTCTAAAACATTAATCTGAGGAACCCACAAACTCTACCAGGTTGCCAAAAGGATTCTCCCCCCCAATCCCAAAAGGGAAAACCGCTTCTAAATGGAAGTTGGTTTACTTCTCAACCCACTAGCTAAATGCTAAGATGCTACTGTCTGGGAATCTCATCATATCTCCTTACAATATGTCCCCCTCACCTTTCCAGCCTGCTGTCCCTATCTCAAAGTCCTCCTACATACACAGTAAGCCAGTGATATTGGTCTAATAATTACTTCTAGAAAAAGACCCTCAATTTCCAAACTCCAAGCATTTTCAGTGACTCTCCCTCTTCATTTCTACCTCTTTATTTCCTTCAAATAAGAGTTAAAAGCATACCCTCCTCAGAAAAGAGCTTTCCAGTGTATCCTTCCCCATCCTCACCCCCTGCCCCCACCCTTTAATTCTAATGCAGATAACTTACAATTTACTGTGTAAAGTTTGTTTAGGAATGCTAGATATGAAATCTAGAGAAATGGGTTTAAATATGGGCTATGACCCTAGGCAAATCACTTCTCAAAGTATCACTTTCCTCATCTATGAAAGGGGTTATGTACATATAGGGCCTGTCTGGCCTGTCTCATGGGGTTATTGGGACAATGGTGCTTCAAGGTGGATCTTTACCTTGATACCTCGGTTTCCTCTTCTGTAAAATGAAAGGACTGGAATAGACGAATAAATGAAAATGCATTTATTAAGCACTAAGTGCAAAGTCCTGGGGATATAAATAATAGAAAATAAGCCAGTCCCTGTTCTCAATATGAGCTCCTTCTCATTGGTTGACAATTCTTGTAGTACCCAAGAGGTCTTCCAAAGGGCTATTAAGTCCCAGAGGAGGCTTCTCAAGGGGAATGATGAGAAAGCAGGCAAGAGGTAACCAGCCACAGCCTCTCCACCAACCCAAAGCCAGTTCCTCTAGAGACCATCCTAAAGGGATGGGAAGGGAAGGAGCAATGCTTGAGGAATAAAGGGAATGGAATGGAACAAAGAAGGGATAAAACAGATCCTATCCAGCCCAGATCCTTCTTGATCATAAACACCTCGGGGAGCAGACTTTATCTGGGTTTTGATTTTTCAGTAATAATAATAATAATAATGAGAGACTCCAAGTTTTCTTTGTTATCATGTATTTTAAAGAACCATCTGAATGAATGGTGTTTTGAAAAACAGAAGGGAGGAAATAACTGGATTACATGGATTAACAGCAGGATATACTATAGAATAAGTTTTTTTTTTCCCTTTAGAAAGGAAAACTTTTCTATTCTTTACAAGAATATTAGGGTTCATCTGGCTGAGGAATGGGGAATAAGGCCAAGACAGGTAGGGGAAGTGGAGGAGCTTGTCTCTATCATTTCCCCTCAAATATAAAGCAACCCAGACAAAAGTAAATCCGATTTGTCCCTCACTTTAAATCTCAACTAAGGAAAAGCCATGTGCAATAATTCTAACACATAGAATCACAACATATTCATTCTTGAAGAGACTTTAGGGATCAGCTAGTCAAGTCTATGCCTTTGACAGGTGGGGAAAGTGAGATTCAGAGAGGTAAGAATATACAGTGGAAAGCAAACTGGACTTTGAGGAAGGTTAGAACAGCCATGCATTATGTAACCAACTAAGTGTCTTTATAAAAGCACAATTTAATTATAAGGGAGGTCAAAATGGTACCCAACAACTTCCTGTTCTGTTTCATCCCCAGAGATCCCATGCTACTTACATCATTACTTCTCTCAATCTATATAAAGCAGATTTTGAGGCATTGGGATTTCATGACTTAGCCCACCTTCCCCAGAAAGTCAAGCACAGGATATTGTTGTTCAGTCCAACTCCTCTTCATGACCCCATTTAGGGTTTTCTTGGCAGAGATATTGAAGTGGTTTGCCATTTCCTTCTCCAGCTCATTTTAAAGGTGAGAAACTGAGGCAACTAGGGTTGAGGGATTTGCCCAAAGTCACAGAGTTAGTATATATCCAAGACTGGATTTGAATTCAGCTCTTCCTGAATTCTTGGCACTACTCTATCCACTATGCCATCTAGCTCTGCATTTATCTCCATTTTACAGATGGATGGAGTGAGATATGGAAAGCTGAAAAGATTTATATAAACTACAGGACCCACCAATACAATGCTTTTCTTACTGACTCTGACCAAGTAGATACTTCCTCATTTTCTTTCCTGGCACCTGCTTGTACTCTGGGGAAATATTGCCCTTAATAGCTAACAAGGTGTCATCAACCTTAGCCACCACAACCTTAGTCTCCATGGTGCTTTGCAATTTTAAAGCATTTCCTGGTTTGTTGTTGCATTTAGTGAAAATCATGCTAATAGCATTTCCAAATAAATAAAAAGAAAATTTAAATAAACCAATTTCACAAAATGAAATTTAACAAGCAATAAAAGAACTCCCAAAGAGGGGAAAAAAACCATTACTGGATCAATTTACAAGTGAACTCTATCAAATATTCAAAGAATAATTCATTTCAATAACAATAATAATAGCTGGCATTGATACAGCACTTTAAGCTTTGCAATATTTCATCTGATTTTCACAATTCTGTAAGGTAGCTCTTATTTTTACATTTTACAATTGAAGACACTAAGACACTGGTGTTATTAAGTGTGATTAAGTGACTTTTCCAGGGTCACACAACTAGTAAATGTCAAAGACAGGATTTAAACTCAGATCTTCCTGAAGCTAAATTCAGAGTTCTATCCACTCTCTTACTAAATAATCTCAAGCTTCACTAAACTCCTCCTCTAGTGTCTAATTGGCATCTTGGCTTCTTGGAGGCTATGCCTTTAGAGTGAGAGCTCTTGAAGGTTCTGCCAAGGTGGAAAGGCTTTGAGCACAAGTCTGCTAAAGCATAACTTAAATGATCCCAGACTAATTAAATTTAGAGAGGCTTGAATTAATTAAGTTTGGGTGGCTAGGGGTGCAACTTTGAAAAACCATCTGCTAAGAGGCAGTTTCCTGATCAGATAGAATCCTAATCACAGTCAGGAAAACATGGATTCAAATCCTGCCTTGGATACTTACAAGCTCTGTAATTTTGAGCATGCAATTTGACTTCTCTGGGCCTCAGTTATCTCATCTGTAAAATGGGGATAACAGCATCCTCAGTGAGGGTTAAATGAAAGTAAGTATGAAAAGTATTCTGTAAATCTTATTAATGCTAACTATTCTATTGTTGTTATCAAATAAGGTGTTACCTTATTTGAGGTCAATTTACATGCCCAAAGTCACACAGATAGGAACAGGACTATAGAATCACAGAATGTCAGCCTTGGAAGGGGTCTTAGATATCATTCAATCCAACCCCCTCAATTCATACATGAGGAAACTGGTGACTGAGTAAGGGGCAAAATCCAGATTCCAAACTGAGTTTTCAGGTTCCTGATTCAGTGTTCTTTCCATATCATATTTGTTCTTTATTAAGTTTTTCCTTCCCTTGAGAGGGTGCATCTCCATCATGCAGACAACCCCAAACAACTGACCACTAGGATGTGCTGCTAAGCCAAAAATGCCTGTCCCCCACCCCCTCCAGTCTGCCCAATAGCTCCTCACTGGTTTCCTAGTAAAACGGTCTCTCTGTCCCTTTCCATCACTTTTTAGTTAATGTAAATTACTAATAATCTGGCTTCCTCCCAGAATGGCCTATGAAACAGGTTAGCTTAAAACTGTTTTTGTAAGCACTGCACTGGAAAGCCCAAGTCTGAAAATCTTTCACAGAGGCCTCTGGGAAACAATAAGGGAGGTGGGGTTGGGGGGAGAGATCTAGCATTAGCCAAATCACTTGTTGAAATGCTGCTCCAGTCTTGGGTGCTGTGAACTTGATTTATGTATGAAAAGCGAAATACAAACAGCCCAGGCTTTACCAATGACAGATAAGTTATTACAGACACTACTTAACAAACCACAATGTCACCCCTTGAAACATCTTCGCTAGAAGCAGGCTCACCTTTCCCTTGAAAACCCATCAGAATGGGATATGGTACAAACACTACAGAAAATTCCCTTCTCATCTTGAAAGCATCCTTTGTTTCTGCACGCGCGCGCGCGTGTGTGTGTGTGTGTGTGTGTGTGTGTGTGTGTGTGTATTTTTCACTTAAAGGCTCATGTGCCACACTGAGATTTCTGAATTCACCCCCAACCGCCCAATCCTGCAGGAAACCAACCCACAAGCCTCCAGGGAGAGGCCACAGTCAACCAAGTCTTACCTTTACCCAATTAATCTCTGAGGAGCCAGTGAAGTGACCCAGAGTTATAATCATGGAAGCTGATTGTAAGAGGGCTCAGCTACTGGCACTGGGCTATACTGTAGGAAAACTGAGGCATCTATTTAAACTCTATGATCTTAGAAGCCAAGAAACTTATGTATCTACCTACCCCCAATCTTCCTCCAATCTACTGGTTAGGACCAGAAATTCAAGTAAGTCAAGTGAGTTACAATCTCCATCCACTAAAGGCTACCCACATTGACAAAAATCACACATTCTTGGTGTGTTGGTATTACATTGTCTAAAACTTTCAAAATAAATTGTGTTGTTTGATCATTCACTTTCTAAGTATTTATTAAACAACTACTGTTTATGTGAGGCTTTCTGGCACACAGACCAAAAAAAAAAAAATCAGATCCTACCCTCAAGAAGCTTAAACTTCACAATTATCATGTGAGGTAGGTATAGAAGGTTATATTATTTCCATTTCATGGATGTGGAAACTGAGGCCCACAAAGGTGACATGGGCTTGTCCAGCATCAAACAAGGATGGAGGAATCAGAACTAGAACCCAATTGTTCTGACTCACCATTCTCATTTGGAAATTCATTAACTTAAGGCATATTTGATATCATTTACCTATCATTTCATGGGTATTATTCTAGAGTTCAAACCTGAAGAAGACAAATTATCATATCTTCTCTTCTTTCTACATCCCTCCACTGCACTTAACATAGTGGCCTATGGACATAAGGAATGTATATTGGTTAACAGATTTAATAGTACCTGGGATTGAGCAGGTCAGTCCAGTTGAGACCTGATGTCCGAGGTCAGGTGAACAAAGGATCAGGACTTGATCAAAGGTTCTACAGGGCTCAGAAATGAACCATCCTGCCCAAGAGCAGGCAGCTTAATCCTACATAGTGCTGCCTTTCTTTTTCTCTAACATTTACCAATCCTACCCTTACCCTCAAGTCATGATCCTAATAGGTCTAGGAAGAAGTAGACATTTGGACAACTAGGAGAAAGGGAGGAGAAGGGGCCAAAGGAGAAAATGAGCAAAGGAAGGAACACTAGAAAAAAACAAACCTAATTCTTTTGGTCTATTCCCCTGGGAAGATACAGCTATTTATCATTTGTTCAGGTACTTTGATTCATTCCTACTACCCTACTATATTATCTCTAAAAGCAGTTTTGAAATTCCCAAGTGATAGTAGGGTGGGGTTGTACTTTATAGGTTCACAGACCACAAGCCAAAAAAGATTTTTTTTTTAAAACTCATACCTTCTTTAAGAGAACTCTAAGAGATTAGTTGGGAGCAAATGCGCTTTCTTACCTGCCCAAGGCCGCCGCCAATTAATACGTTCCTAGAGCTTCTATGTCAGGACAGAAATGGAGGCAGCTGCAGGAGGTGCTGTAGAAAGGGAGCTGGACAGCCTTCTAGGTCCCCAAACCTTGGATTTCCTAGGAGAAGGAGAAAAAAGAAGCAAATGAGCTCCAGAGTCCTCCAGCCCAGCCAGGCATAGCTAAATATGATATAACTCCACCTTCTTGGGCACCATTTGTGCCCATGTCAGACACCCGCTTGTAGCTAGTTACGGCTGGACAGGAGAAGTGGACTGGGCAATTGGGAGTGAAAAATACCTCCAAAGGCCAGAAGGGAAGAAGGAATTGGGCACTTGGGTCATGCTAGGCAGAGGACTGTATCAGGATTCTGGCGTGGATCTATGGGAGGGAACAAAACCATGACCTTGAAACTGGCATTCTTTAAGTTATTAGTAGCCCAAAGAGATGCTCACTCTTCTCTTTGTTGTCC
>JAJPUD010017021.1:0-32461 GCA_023553655.1 Myrmecobius fasciatus
TCTTTTTCAGTATGGTATCCCTTCCACCTCTAATTTCTTTTCCATTATTATCAAAGAAAAATCAAATTATACTGCCATTCTTTAAAGGATACCTATAGTAGGAATATAGTTCTCAAGAGTTTTCCTTTTTACCTTTTTATGTTTCTCTTGAGTTCTCTATTTGGAGGTCACATTTTTTGTTACATATCAGGTCTTTTCATTAGAAATAGGTGAAATTCTCCTGTATCATTGAGTGACCATCTTCTTCCCTGGAAGATGATGCTCATTCTAGCTGGATAACTTATTCTTGGCTGTAATCCAAGTTCTTTTGCCTTTTGGAATATCTGGTTCCAGGCCCTTCGATCCTTCAGTGTGGAAGCTGACAGATCCTGTGTAATTCTAATGACAGTTCCCCGGTATTTGAACTGTTGTTTACTAGCAGCTTGTAGTATCTTTTCCTTGGTGCGATAGTCCTGAAATTTGGCCACGATATTCCTTGCAGTTTTAATTTTGGGGTCTCTTTCAGGAGGTGAGCGATGAATTCTTTCAATGCCAACTTTGCCTTCTGATTCTAAAACATCAGGGCAATTCTCTTTCATGATTTCCTGGAAGATAGCATCAAGGTTCTTTTTTTCATCGTGAATTTCAGGGCGTCTGATAATCCTTAAATTGTCTCTCCTGGATCTGTTTTCCAAGTCAGTTGTTTTTCCTAGGAGATATTTCATATTTTCTTCCATTTTTTCATTTTTTTTTTGTTTTTGCTTGACTGATTCTTGAAGTCTTATTGTCATTCATTTCAATTTGTTCAATTTTAATTTTTAAGGTATTATTTCCTTCAGTTATCTTTTTTAGCTCCTTTTGTAACTGGCCAATCGAATTTTTTGGTTCATTGCATTCTTTTTCCATTTTGCCAATTTTATTTTTCAGTGAATTGTTGTCTTTTTCCAATTCACTAATTTTGTTTTTCAGTGAATTGTTATCTTTTTCCAATTCACTATTTTTATTTTCTAGTGAGTTGGTAACTTTTTCCAATTCACCAATTTTGTTTTTCAGTGAATTGTTGTCTTTTACCAATTCACTATTTTTATTTTCTTGTGATTTGGTGACTTTTTCCAATTCACCAATTTTGTTTTTCAGTGAATTGTTGTCTTTTTCCAATTCACTACTTTTGTTTTTCAGTGAATTGTTGTCTTTTACCAATTCACTATTTTTATTTTCCAGTGAGTTGGCGACTTTTTCCAATTCACCAGACTTATTTTCCAGTTTTCCACATCTCTGTTGCAGGGCGATATTTCCTTCTTGCACTGCTCTCTATTTATTTCCCCAATCTTCTTCTCGCTCTCTTTTGAGATTCTTTATGCAGTCTTCCAGGTAAGCCTTCTGAAAGGGAGACCAGCTTAAGTCCACCTTTATGGGTTTATCTGGGATTGTTTTCAGAATCTCAGGATCTGGGGACTTCTCTAGTTTCTCTCTGTAAAAGCTGTCTATGTGAGAGCTCTCTTCTTCTTGCTCATGCTTTTCAGTTGAAGTATCAGTCACCAGCAGGGAATCTGCAGCAGTTTTAATTTGCCCTGGGGCAGTTTGCAGAGTTGATTTCCGGTCTGGGGCTGATCTGGCTAGATCCACACTAGGACCACACTTTCAGCTGTTCTCAATCCACCCTTTATCAAAGGTGGACCTGCCAAAGCACTTGCCTGCAAGCACAGCAAAGTGGCCCAAGCGTCTCCCAGGGACTTCCTGGCAGCCTAAAATCTTCTGGTACTTCCCAGGCCCGGACTTGCACCCCAGCTGCGCACTGGCGTCTGAGCGCTGGGAGCTGTTCGATCCCCTGCCCGTCTAAAACTGACCTCAGAAGTTCTTTCAAAGTAGATATTTGATAGAAGTGCGTTGTAGTCCAAGTGCTTGGTGGCGCCCTCACTCCAGAACCAGTTCGGGGGCTCAATTTGTCTGGGTCTGAGGGAAGATCTCAGGAGCTCACAGAGAATGCTGTCTGCAGTTTGCCATCTTGGCTCCACCCCCCAGAAACTCTTGTCAATGGAAAGAATTAAACACATGTATTGGATTTGGGAATGATTTAGTTGGGTCTGGATCTTTTGAATCAAAACTATTGCTCTTGTGCTGCTTCTTGTCTTTTATGCTCAATAAAGCACAAAATGACATCACAGGTGATTTTTTTTTACTTCTAAGTAAATTGAATTTGTGAGAATGAGACAGAGTTGCATGACATTGCCATTTATTTTGTACTGAATAAAATACATGATTACAAAGAAGACCAGTTATATTGAAATACATGTATCAGGTTTCTCATTCTATCTTTCAGAGTCAATTGATGTCCAATAGCAAGACAAAAGTTAAGACAACTGGTAGTGGCTCAGGATGCGATGGCTTCTTAGTGTCTAATAAACCTTTAATAACTCCACAAAACCTACTTTCACAATCTTCATGGCTCATTGGAACAAAATGTTTTCATCTGTCCATTCTTCTGGAGGAAGTCTTCAAATGCTCAAGTTAAGACATCCCCCTAAACTCACTGATAGATTTGAGGCTTGTTGGTTACCCTCAATGTGGTTTATACCAACTGCTGAAATGATTTACCAGGGAGCCACAGTTGCATGCTGAGTACCAAAACTGTAAAGCAGCCCTAAAAAGAGTTCAATACCTATTAAAGAAGAGGTCCTAGTTTTTTTTTCTGAACACCAGTTCACTTCTCCCAAAATAGGGGTTAGTTGCAGAGTCACTCACTGCTATTTCCTTTTTTTGGGAGAGAAGTTGAGAAGCTTGAACACAGATCACAGAACAGCAGAGTCATGCATGAACCTAAGATTCTGGGGACAAAGCTCATAAATGGACACAGCTTGCCTACCAGGAACTTGGCTGCTTTGGGCCAAAAGTATACTGAAGTAACAATAACATTTTAAAGTAGGGCAAGACATTTTTTAAAAGTTCTTGGTTTGGTTTCTTCAACTTAATTCCACAAATAATTTTTAAGCACCTACCAATTAAAAGATCATTTAATATCAGAACAGATTCTGGCTAGTGATGAAAGTCAAAGGCTGTACTGCCAGAGTGTTATGTTCCCTTTTAATTTTCTAGTTTAGATAGATAGAGATAGAGATACACACATAAACACATATATAATTGCATATCAGTGTGTGTGGGGTGGTGGGGGCGTGTGGGGGTGGGTCTGTGTGTAAACACAAAGATAATCCACTGAAGAAGAAAAGGAAAAACCACTCCAGTATTTTTGCCAAGAAAACCCCACAGGCAATACTAAAAGGATGAAAGACCTGACATCAGAAGATGAGCCCTTCAGGTTGGATGGTATCAAGTATGCTACTGGGGGAAAATGAAGTAAAACTATAATTATAAGTAGTTCCAGTTCTAATGAAATGACTGGGCTAAAGCTGAGAGGAAGCTCAGCTATGAATGCCTCATTAAGGGTAGACTCTCTAACTTTGTAACAATTAGAGATATCAATGGAATGTTTCATGCAAAAATGTCCATGATAAAAGACAAAAATAGTCGGGACTTAACAGAAACACAAGAGACTAAGAAAAGGTGGAAAAAGAATATACACCCAAGAGGAAAAGAAATTCTTGTAGTGTAAAGATCAATGTTGCATAGGAACTTGGAATATAAGATCTATGAACCAAGGAATCTGGATGTGGTCAAAGATTAAAAATAGATATCTTGGATATCAATGAATTCAACTGGATAAAAATGTGTAGATTGAATTCAAGGAATCACTGCATATACGACAGTGGCCAAGATATGGAGTAGCCCTCATAAATGGAGTGGGCCTCATAGGCAATAAAAGAATAAGGGGAAATATATAAATATATATGGGCATTATCTGAAAAATTACAACTAGTATTCGTTCAAATTCAAGGTGAAACATTCAACATCACAATAATGCAAGTTTATGTTCTAACCACTGATGTCAAAGAGGCCAAAGTTGATCAATTATATGAAGAACTACATCTTCTAGAAATAACATTAAGAAAAGATGCCATTATTCATCATAAGAAATTGGAATGCTAAAATAAGAAATCAAAAGATAATTGGAATAATAGGCACATTTGACCTTGGAGCACAAAATGAAGCCAGGCAGAAACTAATAGTTTTGTCATGATAACTTACTGATCATAGTAAGCATTTTTTCAACAACATAAAAGATGACTCTATACATGGAAATCACCAGATGATCAATATAGAAATCCAATTGATTATATACTGTGCAGAGAGAGCTGAGTTAAAACAAGATTTTGAGCTAACTTTGGCTCAGATGATCTTCTTATTGCAAAATTCAGACTTAAATTGAAGAAAGTAAGGGAAATCATATAGGTATGGCTTAAAAAACAATCTTTATAAATATGAAGTAGAGGAGAGAAATAGATTTAAGAGACTAGCTTTAGGAGACAAAGTACCTGAGGAACTATGAACAGGAATTCACACTATTGTACAGAAATCAGTAGCAGCAACAATAACAACAACAAAACCAATCTAGAGGAAAAAAACAAGAATGGCTATCTGATGAAACTTTTCCAATAACTGCAAAAAAAAGCAAGTAAAAAGGAAAGGAAAAAGGGGAAATTATACTCAACTGAATGCAAAATTCCAGAGAATAATGAGAAATAATTTTTTCCTAATTAAGCAACTCAAAGAAATAGAATATTACAATAGAATGAGAAAGACAAAAAATCTCCTCAAGAAAATTGATTGGTCGTTGTCCTTTATTTCATCAAAAATAACATCACTATTTTAGAGCTGAGTTACAGTGTGTCCAACCATAGTTGATCAGATCAATATGGGTTTAGAATGTTCTGCCACAGGTCAGGCACATTTAGACCCTACGGACATTTGCGCTGAATTCTCTAATTCTGAGAAAATTAGAGATATCAAGGGAATATTTTGTGCAAAAAAACAAATTTTGTCATGATAAAAGACAAAAATAGTCAGGACTTAACAGAAGTAGAAGAGATTAAGAAAAGGTGGCAAAAATATATACAAGAACAATACAAGAAAGCTTTAATACCACAGGTAACCAAGATGGGAGTAGTACTGATCTAGAGTCAGATATCCTGGAGAATAGTCAAGTGGGTTTTAGGATGCATTGCTAACAATAAGGTTAGTGGAGGTGATATGATTCCAGCTGAGCTATTTAAAATCCTAAAGATGCTGCTGTTAAAGTATTGTACTCAATATGCTAGCATTTTTGAAAAACTCAGATAGCTAGTGCTAGACAAAACTTTTAGAGTCCCTTGGATAGCAAGCAGATCAAATCAGTCAATACTTTTTTTAATAATAGCTTTTTATTTTTGAAAACATATGCTAAGATAGTTTTCCAACATTCATCCTTGCAAAACTTTGTGTTACATATTCTTCTCCTTCCCTTTTTCATTCCCCCCTCCCCTAGACAGCAAGTAATCCAATATACATTAAACATGTGCAATTCTTCTAAATATATTTCCACATTTATCATGCTGCACAAGAAAAATCTGATATAAAAGGGAAAAATAGCAAGCAAACAATAACAAAAAAGATAAGAATACTAGGTTGTGATCCACATTCCATTCCTATAGTCCTCTTTATGGATACAGATGGCTCTCTCCATCATAGGTCTTTTGGAATGATCCTGAAACACCTCATTGTTAAAAAGAACCAAGTCCCTCACAGTTGATTATCACATAATCTTGTTGTTGCTGTGTACAATGTTCTGTTGGTTCTACTTACTTCACTTAGCATCAGTTCATGTACGTCTCTCCAGACCTCTCTAAAATCATCCTGCTGATCATTTCTTATAGAACAATAACATTCCATAACTTTCACATACCATCATTTATTCAGCCATTCCCTACCTGAGGGGCATCCACTCAGTTTCCAGTTTCCTTGTCACTACAAAAAGGGCTGTCACAAACATTTTTGCACATGAGTCCTTTTCCCTTTTTTATGATCTCTTTGGGATATAGACCCAGTAGAGACACTGCTGCATCAAAAGGTATGCACAGTAAATCAATCAATAGCTAAAGAAATTAATTCAACCTATTCACTAAGAGATCAAATACTGAAAATGAAGCTTAAATTCTTTGGCCACATAATAAGAAGTCAGGACTCATTGGATTGGGAAGGATGTTGGGAAGGATTGAAAACAAAAGAAAAAGGGGATAGAAAAGAATGAGATGACTAGATGTGACATTAAATCAATAAACATGAAGCATAGAAGGGCTTGTCATGCTATGGACCAAGGGGGTCACAAAAAGTCAGATATTACTGAACAACAACAACAATGCACAAATATAGTTAAGGACAATAGGGATAAACAGCAAGGGAATGGAAGTACAAGGCATTTGTATATATTATATGACATAATAAATTGGAGCTTTCTTGTAACTCTTTACCAAATATTACATTTTCCCCATAATCTCCTTCAAGCATAAAACTATGAAGTACTTTTGCTAAGACCAAAGCTAGATCTAGGATGTCCCAAAATTGCCAGAAAGTTATGTTATATGTAATATATGTTACATCGCCACTGTTTTAAATTAGTCAATAATATTTATTAAGTATTAGACCTAGAGTTAAGAAAATCTGAGCTCAAATCTGGCTTCAGATATGTCCTAGATATGTGGCTTTGTATAAGTCATTTAAATTCTGTCTTCCTTAGTTTCTTCAACTATAAAATGGGAATCATAATAGTACTTGTCTTGTAATTTTTTGAGAATCAAATGAGATAATATTAATCATGCAAAATGCCTGAAACCTATTTGATACTAATAAATATTCCCTTCTTCCTTCATAGATAACATAGCATTTTACCAGCTCCAAAATTGATCTTTAGAAGTAAGGTCATTTGAAATATATGAAACAGTTTGTATAACTGACCAGATTAAAGGGTAATATAATTTTCTGTAGATCCTCATACTCAAATTTTCTTGATTTAAAAAAAAATCTTTTAAATGTTTTAACAAAAGAAGAAGAGAGTATAGGAGGATTGTTGTTGACTCTTATGAGAACATTTTGCCGCTCCCCCTGCCCCCCAACCCAGATCAACAAAGAGCTATGTCTTCAGGATGGAGAATTAGAGAAAGGAAGAGAATAGCCAAATAGGAAACAAAACTTTGAGAATAAAACCCAGATTTGGGAGAAAACTAAAGGATGTTTGAACCTGTTATCAAATTTTACTCCAATTCAATGTATAAAACTAAAATGACAAGATAGTAATACTAATGATAATTGTTATAAATAATATAGTAAAAGCTGTAGCTTACTATTTAAAAGAGAATTACTGTTATCTTGAAATCAAATGAAATGGGAGGATTGTATTAAACCAATTAGCATCTGCATATTTCAAGTCTTAATACAGATTTTAAGAATTGTAAAACAGACTTTAAATATGAAATATATCAGCAAAAACCTACAAAATAGGTATACATAATTGAATTTTTTTTACATAACTGAAAGTGATTGGTCTTGGGATAGAGCCCATGAAGCAGTTATAACATCCAAGAATGAAATCATAAGGCCCTGCATAGATAAAATTCACATGGAAACTGCCAATAGTATATTGATTTTAAAAAAAAAATGGAACAACAATGTAAGTTATTTAGGATTTTTTTTAAACTGGATGCCTTACAATGGCAAATTAAGAGCAAGTCACCTCAAAGAGGCAAAATAAAGATCCATATGGACCTGCAGTGTATATAATTTGGGATACAAATGATATGCACAAATAAATTATTTTTAAGAATCCTATACTTAGTGAAGACTTTATCATAGCTACTTAGCTGTAGGTGGTCACTAAAAGTATTAAGAAAGAATAATCATTAATGGTCCTAGATTTAGTAATTTATGTGGATTATGCAAATAAAAGGCAGAATACACATCAGACATCTGTGCTCACTGCAACAATTTATCACCAACTTAGTTCATAGCAAGCCTCTTGGTGATGAAATATTATACATAAGAAGCTCTTTTTATAAACCAACAAATTATAAATACTTATGCCACAAATATTGTAAGCACTTAATAATACTTTGTGATTGACCAAATAACATGTCAGGATACTCAAACTAAGTCAATTTAGGACAAATAAAAAGAAGTTCTAACTTACACAATAAACACTTATTATCTCCCTAGAGAAGGTACAGACTGAAAAACATTAAGTTTCAAAAGGGTATCAATAAATTCCTGGATGACATATTCTTGATAGATTTTTATAGAGATCTGGGGATTTGAGGAGGATATCTCTACCCTTTTCAGGTTGATGTTAGAGTCAATTACCATATCTCCTCAAAAATGTCCTTGCTTGGCTGGACTACAATTTTGACCTACGATGCCATTTCTTAAGTTCTTATAAGGATCACAGTCAAATATGTTATGTAAATGTCCAGGGCAGTTAAAAATAGTTTATGTAATATCCTTTCCTTGAAAATCATAAATAGACAGGATTCAAACAAAACAAAACAAAAAAATTCCTCTGTTTCTCATTGCCCTAGGAATTTTTAACTTGTCTGACTTATAGCACATGGAGAACCATTGTTTGTTGGTCTGGAATTTATTTTAAAGTCAAACAAAATTAAGGGTAAGACTTGATTTGAATGAATCATGTCTGACTGCATAAGGTCAGATCTTGCTCTTTTCAAAATTCTCCAGCTTTGTTAAACAAGTTGGGTGGCTGTCCAGAAACAGTTCAAATCACACTGGGATGCTTAACAACCAGTCACTAATTTCTCTCAAGTGGAGTACAAAGTCCCTGACCTGCAGAAAGTGAAAACTAAAGTGTTCCTGGCTTTCAAGAAGAAAAAATAAATTCACAAATGGAGTCACCTGGTGGTAGATTTCATAATAGGAAACAAAGAGAGGGCTTCTTTTTATTTTACTCATCCTACTGCTGGGTCCATCCACCTACTAGCTTTGATTGATGATGTCACCAAAACAAAGGAGTGCAGTTAGCCTAATAAGCCAACTTGAAGAGACATTGAAAGGTTGGAATTATGTATGGCAGAAGACAATTATGCAAGCTAAATGATTCTTTAATTAATAATGAGATCCATCACAGGCAAAAAAGAAAGGATCATGGAATGGAAAGCTTTATGATTTACTCTGTGTGTGTCCATATGGACCTGCAGTGTATATATTTTGGGATACAAATGATATATGCACATTTGTGCATACTGTGGCATCTAAATCTATGTGTTTTTGTTGTTGGAGCTCATGACTCATTCATACCCTGTGTAACTGCATGGCTAGAGTACATAGAATGTCTTTGAATAGATGCAATACACAGTCTCGTCCCTGAAGCCATATGGTTTTATAATTAGAAAGAATTTTAAATTTCATTGATTTGCAGTTTATTTTCTCTTATTTGCAAAATGTAAGCAGTTGGGGAGTACTGGCCATGTTTAAATTGACATTTTTTTACATTAAAGCAAAAACTGTATATTCATAAATCCCTCCATGTACGCATGAATGTATACATACACATCTACTAGCATAAAACTAGCAATATTCTTTTTAAGCAATATACTACCAAATGAAATAGCCTACCATAATAGACAAACTATACATGAAAAACCTCACCATTTAACCCCTAAATGGACATGAACCATTTCCTTAGTTCTTAAATCCAGGTCATTATTTGGGTGAAAATAGGGAATAGGGAGATAAGGAAGGGAAAGTTGGAGGAAGAGGCATAGGGAGAGGAAGATGAAAAGGGGGAGGGAGATGAAGGAAGGGAGAGAGGAGAGAGAGGGACGGAAGGACAGGGAGAAACACAGGGAAAGAGAAAGGGAGAGAGAGAGAGAGAGAGAGAGAGAGAGAGAGAGAGAGAGAGAGAGAGAGCAATGGAGGGAGGGAGAGAGGGAGGGAGAAAAATTTTAATTGAGTCAAATAGGTGGCACAGTGAATAGAGCATCAACCCTGGAGTCAGGAAGATTTATTTTTCTGAGTTCAAATCTCACCTTAGATACTTTCTAGCTATCTTACCCTGGGCAAGTCACTTAACCCAGCTTGCTTTAGTTTCTTCATCCATAAAATGAACTAGTAAACCACTCTTTTTTTTTAATTAAAGTTTTTCATTTTCAAAACATATGCATAGGTAGTTTTCGACATTCACTTTTGAAATACCTTGTGTTCCAAAATTTTCCCTCTCTTTCCCCTATTCCTTCCCCTAGACAGCAAGTAATCCAATATATGTTAAATATGCAATTCTTCTATACATATTTTCACAATTATCATGCTGCACAAAAAAAATCAGATCAAAAAGGGAAAAAATGAGAAAGAAAACAAAATGTAAGCAAACAACAAAAAAGTGAAAATACTATCTTGGGATCCACACTCAGCTCCCCATATTTCTTGGTGCAGATTGTTCTCTTTACCACACAAGACCATTGGAAATGGCCTGAATCACCTCACAACTGAAAAGATGCACATCCATCGGAATTGATTATCATGGAATCTTAACAAACAACTCTTCTTTGGGCAGAAACTCCAAATGATGTCCTAAAGAGTTGGACATGATTAAAACAACTGAACAACAATTTGACATATAATAGATATTTAATAATTATTGAATGAACTACCTATAATGGACCACTAAGAGACTGGTTATTGCAAGTTCAAAATGCATAGATTTTTTTGTACTGCTTTATATTTAAATGTTTAACTAATGAGACCAGCCACAAACAACCAAGGACATAAGTTTGATTCTCTCATGAAGGTTATTTGGCTTCACTTTTCCCCCCTACAGCCACTGAGAATACTTATAATAGTAGCCATTATGTAAATGGTTCAGGAGGTCTTAAGAAGCAAGGAAGAGAACATGGATGACTCAATGCAAATACATTCCTACCTTCCTACACCCAAAACCAAAAAAGCAGATGGTTAGTGGGTCAATAATGACATCTTAATATACAAAGTACATTAAAGAAAAAGAAGATGAAATGGATGTGCAACCATGGGACCTATTGATTAAGTCTAATGCTTTTACCCAGCTATGTTACATGTAATATGCTGAAGATATTAACAAAAAAGACATGTATTGCTCCAAGTTTCAAGGGTCAAGAGGGAATAGATAATTGAGTTTGGATAAAAAGAAAAAATGATAAGCTAGTAGCAAATATTAGGCAAGGTTATGACCAGATGTATTATGACCAACAGGATGTATGCATATGACTTAATATAAAATCATTTGGATCATTTTTTAAAATGCTATAGATGAAGATTCAAGTGTCCAAAGAAAAATTTAATTGAGATCACAAATATTACTTTACAAAAGATCATGAGAGTCCTTTTTTTTGTGAAAACCTTATCCATTTATTTCAAAGGATTCTTGCAAGGAGCTCCAAAAAAAACCTCTTTAATTCCAGTTTATAGATTTTCCTTATTTTAATGTCCTCTTCTCTAGTGTGGGCATATTATAAATGGAATTAACTACATTACTAATGCTTTTAATCTGATTTTACTGGTGCCTAGGGCTGATGGCCAGGAATCAGCATGTGTGCTGTTAAAAGAAAAATACAGTTATATAGAAACTAAATAACATGTCCAAATAAACACATTCATCTATGTGTTTTATTTATTAGTCTAACTAGCCAATATGCAGAACAATGTCTGCATGCCCTCAGACAGAAATGAAGTAGTTACAAAACAGTTATTGGGGCTGTTGGCATCCAGAACTCACACTTGATGAAAGAGCTGGCAAGAAAAGCCTATCATGCTCTGACACATTCCCCTTGTTTCTCATTCTTTGATTTTTAGGAATGCAACTAGACATATGTTAGGCAATGTCTGTGTTCTTGTAAATTTCTCTATATGTATAACTGAACTGGTGGTTTTCCAGTTGATTTGAGCCAATCAACGTAATGCATTTCAAGAACATTTGTGTGTCCACGTGCAAAGCATCCATATTGATACTGGTGACATAAAGATATGACAGGCAAATTTAAATATGTCCTTTACTCAGGGAGCTCATATTTTTCTTGCTTTCCACCCATCAAATTAATTGTTGCACTACTGATCTGAGCTGGTTATTAAGACCATTGAAAATCATCCATCTACCTCATATATATCATCATTCATTGAAAACCTACTAAGTGCAAAGTACTGTCTTCATTTCATAGTTTTCCCTTTAATGATATTTGTTAAGTGTAATCTGTGTGGTGGAAACTATATGAAGTTAGGGGAAGACACCCCAAAAAATGTACTTCATCTATAGCACACTCAAGTTAGTGGCAGGGAGATAATTAATCTGGTGATCAAATATCAACTGGCAACAGATATCCATTCAGCCACACTTTTATTCACTGCATCATGAACCTGCCACTGTTTCTATAATGCAGTCTTAAATCTCAAAAGCTTTATTAGATTCTATAACATACTGTTGACTCATTGAACTTGCAATCCAACAAAATACTTAGGTTCATTTTGTTTGTACTTTCTATTCATGTTGCACTTAAGCACCTGATATTTTGAAGCTAAGTAGAAAATTTTACATTGATTCCTATTAAATATCATTAAATTTGTCTTATCTTATAATCTGCCAACCTATTTTAGTTTTCCTCTTCAGTAATCTAACCTGTTAATTATTCCTCCCATTTGGATGCAAACACCATCAGTGCCTTCATCCAAGTCATTTATAAAAATGTTGAAGAGAACAAGGGCCCAGCTAGATTCCCCAGGGTACAACAGACCTCTTTCCAGTGTAACATTGATCCATTAATCATCATTCTTTCAGCTTATTCAACCATCTCTTAACCCACTTAATTTTATTATCATAAAGCCCATGTCTTGTCCACAAGGCTATTATGGGAGACTTTGTTAAACGCCTTGATAAAAATCTAGCAATGTTATATCTGAGCCATTATTATTTATTTAATGAATATATAAAAAAGATTTGTGATTAACAAATCAATAGTTTTTAGTTTGCTCCATGCTTCTGAATGAAAGTATTTTATAGCTAGTATGAGGAATTAACAATATAGTATGATAGGGCTAGGTATCATAAGATTTGCTGTCTGGTATCAGATATACTACTAACTCACTTTGTGGTCGGAGCTCAGTTTCCTTCTCTGTAAAATGAGGAGATTATACTATAAAAAAAAAAATCTAAGGTTCAAACTAGTCCTAGCTTTCAATGATTCAAAGTAGAAAGTGATATACTAATGTAAGACTATCTTAATTTCTTTAAAGTGCCAGAAGGTATTTGGAAACAGTCTGTTCTGATAAGTACATTATGCATTCCTTTTGCAATCTTGTTTACATTATTAATTTGTACTCTCCAAGAAGAAAATGTTTGCTGAACAAGTCTCTGTCCAAATAATCACAAATTCTGAATTAGTGGAGTCCAAATGAATAAGGTTTGATTGGATCCATTCATTCATGAACAACTTTCAAAGATAAAGAATAAGTAGAGAAGGAACAAGGAAAGAATTAAGTAATAAGGATGAAAAAAAATGCTATTTCAGCTTTGGGGTTCTTCAGTATTTTCCATGTAGCCAAACAGCAATAAAGGTATGAAGTGGGGAAAAAACATATATTAAATTACTAGGTGTCAGATTTCTGATTTGATAACACCCAGTATAAAAATAGCTTATTATTACTCTTCATTTATCTAGCTCTATGAATGTATGCAGCACTGTATAATAAGCAGAATGGATGAGAGGAGGGACAAGATTAGTGCCCCAGAGGTCTAAACAAATAGAATCTCAAGTGAAAACTCTGCAACTACAGAGAATCAGGGGAGGTGCAATCATGGCTGAATTTGAGTGGCATTCATCATGAGTTGTAGTTTAAGGCAATTGGCCCTATGAAAGGCATTATGTTAGGATAGTGGGAATGTCCTTTTGATGGGAGATATGTAAATGGCTTTAAAGTTTAATTTTTCTTGAGAAAGATTTTTTTGAAGTTGCTTCCTGGATTTTACTTTGAATTTCATATATAAAATGCTTGACAGTGTTTCTACTGGGCTTAAATCCCAAAGAAATCTTAAAGGAGGAAAAGGGAGCCACATGTACAAAAATGTTTGTGGCAAGAAACTGGAAACTGAATGCATGCCTGTCAATTGGAGAATGGCTGAATAAATTATGGTATATGAAAGTTATGGAATATTATTGTTCTGTAAGAAATGAGTAGCAGGATGATTTCAGAGAGGCCTGGAGAAACTTACATGAATTGATACTGATTGAAATGAGCAGAACCAGGAGATCTCTATACACAGCAATAACAACATCATCTATATGATGATCAATTCTGATGGACATGGTTCTCTTCAACAATGAGGTGATTCAAACCAGTTCCTATTGTTCAACAATGAAGAAAGTCATATACACCCAGGGAGAGGCCTATGGGAACTGAGTGTGGACCACAACATACATTTTAATGCTTTCTCTGAATGTTGCCTGCATTTTGTTTTCCTTCTTAGCTTGGGTGAAAGGGTTGTTCAGCTCAGCTCAGATGGAGTCTAGGAAAGCCAGTGAGAGGGTCTTCAACATAGCAGATCAGCAACTGAGAGCTTCATTCTTGGCTCAGTACAGGAGCCAATCAATGGGGAAGTTTCTAGTCCCAGCTCAGAAGGCAAATTCTGGGAAATGATGTTTTTACTGGAAAGAACAGACAAACTACCCCCTCTAAACACAAGATGTCCCTGTGCTCAAAGCCAAAGCTCAGAGCTAGTGAGGAAGTTTGGGATAGCATCCCTTTTAAAACAGGAGCAGAACTCGATTATAAAGGGTACAAAAAGGGAAATGAAAAAAGAAAAGAAAAGAAAATGAGCAAGAAACAGAAAAGAACTTGACCATAGAAAGCTACTATGGTGACAGGGAAGACCAAAATGTCCACAGAGGAAATCACAAAGAGTGATATAAATTGGTCTCAAGTCCAAAAAGGCTTCTTGGATTTGAGAGGGGGGATATATTATTAAAAGCTTAAACTGTGTACATTTCTAGATGGAAAAATGATATCTGTAACTCTTGACAACTGTATCTGTTACTGGGGCAGACAGAGAGGACATATGTCCATCACTGCACACATGTGTGGTTGTAAATGGATTCTGATGTGATGATATCAGAGAAAAAGACATTAAGGGGTTGGGGTGGAGCCAAGATGGCAAACTGCAGGCAGCATTCTCTGTGAGCTCCTGAGACCTTCCCTCAGACCCAGACAAATTGAGCCTCCAAACTGGTTCTGGAGTGAGGGCGCCACCAAACACTTGGACTACAACGCACTTCTATCAAATATCTACTTTGAAAGAACTTCTGAGGTCAGTTTTAGACGGGCAGGGGATCGAACAGCTCCCAGCACTCAGATGCCAGTGCGCAGCCGGGGTGCAAGTCCGGGCCTGGGAAGGACTAGAAGATTTTAGGCTGCCAGGAAGTCCCTGGGAGACGCTTGGGCCACTTTGCTGTGCTTGCAGGCAAGTGCTTTGGCAGGTCTACCTTTGATAAAGGGTGGATTGAGAGCAGCTGAAAGTGTGGTCCTAGTGCGGATCTAGCCAGATCAGACCGAGACCAGAAATCAATTCTGCAAACTGCCCCAGGGCAAATTAAAACTGCTGCAGATTCCCTGCTGGTGACTGATACCTCAACTCAAAAGCATGAGCAAGAAGAGAGCTCTCACCATAGACAGCTTTTATGGAGAGAAACTAGAGAAGTCCCCAGAACCTGAGATTCTGAAAACAATCCCAGATAAAGCCATAAAGGTGGACTTAAGCTGGTCTCCCTTTCAGAAGGCTTACCTGGAAGACTGCATAAAGATCTCAAAAGAGAGCGAGAAGAAGATTGGGGAAATAAATAGAGAGCAGTGCAAGAAGGAAATATCGCCCTGCAACAGAGATGTGGAAAACTGGAAAATAAGTCTGGTGAATTGGAAAAAGTCGCCAACTCACTGGAAAATAAAAATAGTGAATTGGTAAAAGACAAGAATTCACTGAAAAACAAAATTAGTAAATTGGAAAAAGACAAGAATTCACTGAAAAACAAAATTAGTGAATTGGAAAAAGACAACAATTCACTGAACAACAAAATTGGTGGATTGGAAAAAGTCATCAAATCACAAGAAAATAAAAATAGTGAATTGGAAAAAGACAAAAATTCACTGAAAAACAAAATTAGTCTACGGCCATACCACCCTGAACGCGCCCGATCTCGTCTGATCTCGGAAGCTAAGCAGGGTCGGGCCTGGTTAGTACTTGGATGGGGGAGAAAAACAAAATTAGTGAATTGGAAAAAGACAACAATTCACTGAAAAACAAAATTGGTGAATTGGAAAAAGTCACCAAATCACAAGAAAATAAAAATAGTGAATTGGTAAAAGACAACAATTCACTGAAAAACAAAATTGGTGAATTGGAAAAAGTCACCAACTTACTAGAAAATAAAAATAGTGAATTGGAAAAAAGATAACAATTCGCTGAAAAACAAAATTAGTGAATTGGAAAAAGACAACAATTCACTGAAAAATAAAATTGGCAAATTGGAAAAAGAATGCAATGAACCAAAAAATTCAATTGGCCAGTTACAAAAGGAGCTAAAAAAGATAACTGAAGTCAATAATACCTTAAAAATTAAAATTGAACAAATTGAAATGAATGACTCAATAAGACTTCAAGAATCAGTCAAACAAAAACAAAAAAAATGAAAAAATAGAAGAAAACATGAAATATCTCCTAGGAAAAACAACTGACTTGGAAAACAGACCCAGGAGAGACAATCTAAGGATTATCAGACTCCCTGAAAGTCACGATGAAAAAAAGAACCTTGATGCTATCTTCCAGGAAATCATGAAAGAGAATTGCCCTGATGTTTTAGAATCAGAAGGCAAAGTTGGCATTGAAAGAATTCACCGATCACCTCCTGAAAGAGACCACAAGATTAAAACCCCAAGGAATATCTTGGCCAAATTTCAGTACTATCGCACCAAGGAAAAGATATTACAAGCTGCTAGAAACCAACAGTTCAAATACCGAGGAACTGTCATTAGAATTACACAGGATCTGTCAGCTTCCACATTGAAGGATCGAAGGGCCTGGAATCAGATATTCCAAAAGGCAAAAGAACTTGGATTATAGCCAAGAATAAGCTATACACCTAGAATGAGCATCATCTTCCAGGGAAGAAGATGGTCATTCAATGATACAGGAGAATTGCACCTATTTCTAATGAAAAGACAAGATCTGAACAAAAAATTTGACCTCCAAACACAGAACTCTGGAGAAGCATAAAAAGGTAAAAAGGAAAGAACTCTTGAGAACTATATCTCTACTAGGGGTATCCTTAAAGAATGGCAGTATAATTTGATTTTTCTTTGATAATAATGGAAAAGAAATTAGAGGTGGAAGGTATATCATACTGTAAAAAAGGGGGGGGAGGGGAAAGGAGGTAAAATACAGTAAAAAAAGGAGGTAAAATAAGGCAAAGTCTCATGAAGAGACATAGAAAATCTAATATAATTGAGGGAAAGAAGGGAGGGTGTTGAATATTGTGTAAATCTTACTCTAATTAGATTGGGCTCTAAAAGAGTATATCAGACACATTTGATGTCAGGGAAAAACTTGGCCCTCTGTATAGGGAAGTAGGAGGGAAAGGAGGAAAAGAAAGGGATAAATTAATAGAAGGATTAGGGGAAAGGTGTAAAAAAGAGAGAGGGTTCTAAAGGGGAGAGGACTGTTAGAGGGAGGTGGTCATCAAAAACAAAATACTGGGGAGGGCGGAAGGGAGTAAGGGGAAAGGGAAGAGAAAAATATAACTTTGGGTAAATAAGATGGCAGGAAATATAGATATAGTCATTTTAACTGTGAATGTGAATGGGATAACTCTCACATAAAATGGAAACCAATAGCGGACTGGATTAAAAACCAGAATCCTACAATATGTTGTTTACAAGAAACACATCTAAAACATAGAGATACATACAGAGTGAAGGTAAAGGGCTGGAGCAGAATCTTTTATGCTTCAAGTGAACAAAAAAAGCAGGGGTAGCAATCCTTATCTCAGATCAAGTAAAAGCAAAAATAGATCTAATTAAAAGAGATAAGGAAGGAAACTATATTTTACTAAAGGGTACCATAGACAATGAAGCCGTATCAATACTAAACATATATGCACCAAGTGGTATAGCATCCAAATCCCTAGAGGAGAAACTAACAGAGATGCAAGGAGAAATAGACAGTACAACTATACTAGTGGGGGATCTCAACCTTGCTCTCTAAGAAAAATCAAACCACAAAATAAATAAGAAAGAAGTTAGGGAGATAAACAAAATGTTAGAAAAGTTAGGTATGACAGATCTCTGGAGGAAATTGAATGGTGATAGAAGGGAGTATACTTTTTTCTCAGGGATTCATGGAACTTATACGAAAACTAATCATGTGTTAGGGCATAAAAACCTCAAAATCAAATGCAGAAAAGCAGAAATAGTAAATGTATCATTTTCAGATCATGATGCAATAAAACTTACATGTAATATAAGGCCAGGAGAAAATAGACGAAAAGTTAATTGGAAATTAAATAATCTAATCCTGAAAAATGAATGGGTGAAAGAGGAAATTATAGACACAATCGATAATTTCATCCAGGAGAACAACAATAATGAGACAACATACCAAAATTTTTGGGATACGGCCAAAGCGGTTATCAGGGGTAACTTTATATCTCTAGATGCTTATTTGCATAAAATAGAGAAAGAGAAGATCAATGAATTCGGGTTACAATTTTAAAAAACTAGAAAAAGAGCAAATTAAAATCCCTCAATTAAATACCAAATTGGAAATTCTGAAAATAAAAGGGGAGATTAATAAAATTGAAAGTAAGAAAACTATTGAATTAGTAAATAAAACTAAGAGTTGGTTTTATGAAAAAAACCAACAAGATAGATAAGCCTTTAATTAATTTGATCAGAAAAAGGAAAGAGGAAAATCAAATTGTCAGTCTCAAAAATGATAAGGGAGAACTTTCCTCCAATGAAGAGGAAATTAGAGTAATAATTGGGAGTTTCTTTGCCCAACTTTATGCCAATAAATTTGATAATCGAAATGAAATGGAGGAATTTCTACAAAAATATAGATTGCCCAGGTTAACAGAAGAGGAAATAAATTATTTAAATAGCCCCATTTTAGAAAAAGAAAAAGAACAAGCTATTAATCAACTCCCTAAGAAAAAATCTCCAGGGCCAGATGAATTTACATCTGAATTCTACCAAACATTCAAAGAACAATTAATTCCAATACTATACAAACTATTTGAAAAAATAGGGACAGAAGGTATACTGCCAAATTCCTTCTGTGATACAGATATGGCGCTGATAGCTAAACCAAGTAGGGTGAAAACAAAGAAAGAAAACTATAGACCAATTTCTCTAATGAATATTGATGCTAAAATTTTAAATAAGATTTTAGCAATGAGATTACAGAAAGTTATCTCCAGGATAATACATCTTGACCAAATAGGATTTATACCAGGAATGCAGATGGTTCAATATCAGGAAAACTATCAGCATAATCAATTATATTAATAACCAAACTAACAAAAACCATATGATTATCTCCATAGATGCAGAAAAAGCATTCGATAAAATCCAACACCCATTCCTATTAAAAACACTAGAGAGTATAGGAATAAATGGGCTTTTCCTTAAAATGATTAGTAGCATCTACTTAAAACCATCAGCAAGCATCATATGTAATGGAGACAAAATAGAACCATTCCCAATAAGATCAGGAGTGAAACAAGGCTGCCCACTGTCACCATTACTATTTAATATTGTATTAGAAATGTTAGCTTTGGCAATAAGAGAAGAAAAAGAGATAAAAGGAATTAGAGTAGGTAATGAAGAAACCAAATTATCACTCTTTGCAGATAACATGATGGTATACTTGGAGAACCCTAGAGATTCAACTAAAAAACTACTAGAAACAATTCACAACTTTAGTAAAGTTGCAGGATTCAAAGTAAATCCACATAAATCAGCATTTTTATATATTACCAACAAAGTTCAGCAGCAAGAGATAGAAAAAGAAATTCCATTCAGAATAGCAGATGATAGGATAAAATATTTGGGAATTTATCTACCAAGAAAATGTCAGAAACTATATGAACTAAACTACAAAACACTTTCCACACAAATAAAATCAGACCTAGTCAATTGGAAAAACATTAAGTGCTCATGGGTAGGCCGAGCGAATATAATAAAAATGATGATAGTACCCAAACTAATTTACTTGTTTAGTGCTATACCAATCAAACTCCCAAGAAAATATTTTACATATCTAGAAAAAACAGTAGCAAAGCCCATCTGCAAGAACAAAAGGTCAAGAATTTCAAGAGAATTAATGAAAAAAAAAAGACAGATGAAGGTGGCCTTGCTGTACCAGATATAAAACTATATTATAAAGCAGTGGTCACAAAAACCATTTGGTACTGGCTGAGAAATAGAGCAGTCAATCAGTGGCATAGGATAGGATATCAAGACAAGCTAGGTAATAACGTAAGCGATTTAGTGTTTGATAAACCCAAAGACCCCAGCTTTTGGGATAAGTACTCATTATTTGGCAAAAAGTGCTGAGAAAATTGGAAACTAGTGTGGAAGAAATTAAGGCTGGACCCATACCTAACACTGCACACCAAGATAAGATCTAAATGGGTTCATGATCTAGATATAAAGAGTGATATTATAACCAAATTAGAGGAACATAGGATAGTTTACCTCTCAGACCTGTGGAGATGGAATAAATTTATATCCAAAGAAGATCTGGAACTCTTAATTGAACACCAGATAGATAATTTTGATTATATTAAGTTAAAATGTTTCTGTACAAACAAAACTAATGCAGACAAGATTAGGAGGGAAGCATCAAATTGGGAAATCATCTTTACATTTAAGGGTTCTGATAAAGGTCTCGTCTCTAAGATATATAGAGAATTGTCTCATATTTATAAGAATTCAAGCCATTCTCCTATTGATAAATGGTCAAAGGATATGAACAGACAATTTTCAGGGGATGAAATTAAAACTATTTATAATCATATGAACAGATGCTCCAAATTACTATTGATCAGAGAAATGCAAATTAAGACAACTCTGAGGTACCACTACACATCTGTCAGATTGGCTAAAATGACAAGAAAAGATAACGCTGAATGTTGGAGGGGATGTGGGAAGACTGGGACAGTGATGCATCGTTGGTGGAGCTGTGAATGGATCCAACCATTCTGGAGAACAATTTGGAGCTATGCTCAAAAAGTTATCAAACTATGCATACCCTTTGACCCAGCAGTGTTTCTATTGGGCTTATATCCCAAAGAAATCATAAAAGAAGGAAAGGGCTCCACATGTGCAAGAATGTTTGTGGAAGCTCTTTTTGTAGTAGCTTGAAACTGGAAACTGAATGGATGCCCATCAATTGTAGAGTGGCTGAATAAATTATGGTATATGAATGTTATGGAATATTATTGCTCTGTGAGAAACAACCAGCAGGACGATTTCAGAGAGGCCTGGAGAGACTTGCATGAACTGATGCTGAGTGAAATGAGCAGAACCAGGAGATCATTATACACGGCAACAACAATACTATATGAGGATCAGTTCTAAGGGACATGACTCTCTTCAACAATGAAATGCTTCAAGCCAATTCCAATTGTTCAGTGAAGAAAGCCATATACACCCAGAGAGAAGGATGTGAAATGTGGACCACAAATAACATTTTCATGTTCTCTATTGAGGTTTGCTTGCATTGTATTTCCTTTATCTGATTATTATTTCTTGTAGATATGATTTCTCCTGCATAAAAAAATGATGTGTGGCAATAACTATACATATATTCAATTTCTTAAGTTTTCTAACATAATTATCATGTAGTGGATATCCTGCCATCTAGGGAAGGGGTGGGGAGTAAGGGGGAAAAATTTGTAACAGAAAGCTTTGTAAGGGTTAATGTTTAGGGATTCCCCATACATATGTTTTGCAAATAAAAAGTATTAATAAATAAAAATAAAAAAACAAAAAAACAAGATTTTCAATGGTTCTTCCTCTCCCCTTCCAAAGGAAGAAGCAATTAAAATCTGAATTGGTAACTTTCTTGAACAACCTCCTTTATAGTCATAATTTTTAATATTTTGAGATATTGAGATCTATTTGGCAGACTGATAAAGCAAATTCCTATGATTGTGTCTTTTTTAGAGCAAAGGGTTATCTGTGTAGAGTCTCCCTAGATAAAGAAGCACTTTTAGCAAACAAAATTGTTTATGTTTTTCTTTTTATTTACTATAAGAGATAGATTATCACTATTGGGAAGAAAAGAACAGAAAGAGAGAGGAAAAGGGGGAGGGGGGAAAGATGGAGAAGAAGACAGAGAAAAAGAGAGAATAGAGTTCTTCTCTATGATTGTTTTGCCAACTCAGAAATAAAATGAAATAGGAGCTTCTGCCTTTCTATTTCACTTTAATCCCTAAATGTGTCTATTTATCCCATCTTTATCAAGCATCTGGATAACACAAAACAAATACATGCAGGAACTCTGAAGAGAGAGGTTCCTACTCTAATGTTCAACTGATCACCACCCAAAATCATATTGCTACTATGGAGAAGGATATATGGAAATTCTGGGTAACATTTTAGAACAAGATAAGCAAAAGAGCAACATTGAGGTAGAAGATGCAAACAGACCTCCTGACAATGCCTTAGGAATCTGGCTATTGTTCTTCATAACCCCCTTCTCCTTACGACTTCTCCATATTCTCCTTTTCTCCTTTTCAGGAGAGTGATATTCAGCTCTCTACCCTCACAGCTCTCGTTTTGAATCATTGCAATTGTACCATTTCCCTAAGTTACATTAACTGAAAGGTGACTGCTGATAGCCTGCTTCTTCCATAAGTCATGATGCTTTTAGGAGCTCTTTATGATTTCCTAGGATGAAATATATGACATACTATAATGGGTCCTAAATATCAGGACCCTTGACTTTCCTCAAGGTGAGCACCTTCTCCCAACCAACCAAGATAGGGACCTAATGAATATACTTCATTCCTAGGGATCAGAACCAGATTAGTCTTTCATCTGTACAGGTTTTCCATGAAGAGGGAATATCTTATGAGAGTACTCTCTGGTGGAAATGGTATATAAGAAACCAACCATTAACAGACAGATCACAAGGAGTGGAGAAAATATGACTTAATGAAAGCCAAGGACCTACTCTGTCCACACAGTTCACAGACTTCTTGACTCCCTGAAACGAGGGAAAGAACTGTGAACAATGACCTCTCTAGTATATGTTACCACTATTGCCCCAAAGCACTTTGATGTCTTGAGCAAAGTCATATGCCTCTATACATGTTGCAGCTCCCAGGAACAGTCTGCAAACTTATTTCTTCCTGTTCAGGCCCATACTCAATGGGGCACAGAATATGCCATCGGCCAGTATCTTCCTTGAAAGAGCAACTTTATCTCAAATTGCCAACACTGACTCTCCCCTGAGATAATAAACTCCAATGGACTTTTCTCCTGACATCACATTTCAATCAAAAAAAAACAAAACAAAACAAAAAAAAAAGCCTTTTTTTTTTTTTGGTAAAATTTAACTTTAAAGTTTGAACTTTTTTTTTTTCTAAAGTGTCTTTATAAAAAATTCATGGCCACAATGATCTGATAATGCAGTGTTCTGATACCAGCAGATGTTTTGTCTAACATGTTCCCTGAAGCTGTACTCTCTGCCTTCATATCTTTCATTTCCAGTTGCTATCTGCTGACTGTGGGATGTCATGTACGTACCCTATAGCTATGCGCAGCAATTCGCATCTAACACCGCCGTGCGTAATGAGCTTCACAAGATGCTTGTCGCAATAACTCTGTACTTCCCTAACCATATGGAACACAACACTCTAAAGCCCATAGACACTTTTTTTTATTACAGTTCAGATCCTTAAAACATAATCTGTGTGATGTCTAGTGAATGTACGTGAAGAGCTGCTGAAAACAAAGTTAACACTTGTTCACATCATCTGTTACAAATGTCCAATTTGGGACAATAAATTTCTCGGAACCTGTTCTTTTGCTGACTCGTTGCTTTATCTTTTTTCCTCTTTCTCTCACGTCGTTTTTTTTATGAACTATGCATATGTATTAAATGGGATTTGTTGTCCCTAGATACCAATTTGCATAAAGTACAAGCCATCATTGGTTGGAGAGAAGCAAATTACTTCTCCGGCAAGATCACACTTTTTTTTTTTTTTTTTTTTTTTTTTTAATTTTAACAAACCGCAGGCAGAGGCTGTTAACAGCACTTAGCCAGATATGCAAAGTATCACTTTTCTCAAAAGCAGCTTGATCAATGAGAAGGTGGGGGGTGAGGAAAAAAAGAGGGGATATTATTCAATTAAGTCCCATAGATAGATGACCTAAGAGAGAATTGCCCCTACCTGTTCATTAACCTGCAAGTAAGATGAGCTTCCAACTTCTACAGTCAGGATCTGTTATACAGGACCTGAGGGGGGAAATAGAAAAAGAAAAGAAAAAAAAAAAGAAAAGAAAAAGAGAGAGACCTAGAGACTTAGCAGCTAAATGAGATAAATTTGGCTGCTTAAGAAAAAAAAAATCACTAACTCTGCCTCAGAAAACTCATCACTTGATTTTTTTTTCATTTTACTCTTATCACTCCCCTCCATGTTGTTTTATATTCCTTTAGTCTTTTATCATGATCTTCATGTATATATAGTCTAGAAGCTACAGGTACTTCCTACCTTTCTGGCCTTTAATCCCCTGCACCTTTTCTGGAAGCAAGTTTTGCTTTCCTGAACTGACAGATGCAGAAGCTCACTGTGGGGCATTTTGGATGCAGCCCTCCGATCCTGGTAGTTACCAGCATATACTGCTTTGTCTCTCCTCAGCACTCTTATGGTGTACACCTGTGACATGTTGGCAGTTTCCTGGGTGATAACTTGGAAACTTATAAATTCCAGCTACTCCCTCAGTTAAGCCAAGCCATGCTAGAGGTTTTTTTTTTTTTTTCCTAAATAAAGAAACAAACAGCTATCTCAGCCAAGAATCTCAGACAACCGTATGGGGTGGAGGGAGTGCATGTGTGTGTGTGTGTGTGTGTGTGTGTGTGTGTGTGTGTGTGTTGTGAACCATAGAAACAGCTGGGGATAAATGAAACTCTCCAACTTTGGACTAATTTACCACAAAAACTTCAGATGTGGACAGTGATGATACTGAAGAGAGCAGATGTGTGTTATATTAGAAGGATCCAAAGATAGTACAAGTTGAGTGGTTGAGATAATTTGCAATTTTAAAATTTTATTTTATTAATTTTTAACTAAAAAACATTTCCCAACCAGCCTCACTACATTATGAACTCTGAGAGATCAGACACCTGCTTCATTTACCTATACTTATACCTATACCTATACAGGTCATAGAGCTAAGTACATATCAGACCTTATTTAAATGCCTATTCTGATACTTTGATTATGATCTCATCATTGTGATTATTCTTTACAATGATAAAGACTGAAACCTATGTGTCTATTCAGTCCTCCTCAGGAATCCTTCTCAAACCCACAAAAGGAACATTCCCTAATCTAGGAATCTTCATATTGTACAATCTGCCCATCATTTTTTATCCATTTCATGAAGGTTTCCAGCCATGCTCCTTTATTCCTGGGTGAATTTACTCTGAATTTTTCCACCTCTCCACCAAAAACCTTGCCTCTGAGACTACTGGCCTCCCTCCTCTCTCATTCTAGGTCCAAATATATATATTTTTTTTTTTTTTTGCTTTTTGCTGAGGCAATTGGGGTTAAGTGACTTGCCCAGGGTCACACAGCTAGGGAATGTTAAGTGTCTGAGACCAGATTTGAACTCAGGTCCTCCTGACTTCAGGGCTGGTGCTCTATCCACTGCGCCACCTAGCTGCCCCGGTCCAAATATTTTTTAAAGCTTTTTATTTTTAAAACATATGGATAGATAGTTCTCAACATTCACCTCTGCAAAACCTTATATTCCAATTTTTTTTCTCTCTCCCCTTTCTCTACTCCCTCTCCTAGATGGCAAACAATACAATATATGTTAAACATATGCAATTCTTCTGTACATATTTCAATATTTATCATTCTGTACAAGAAAAATTGGATCAAAAAGGAAAAAAATGAGAAAGAAAACAAAATGAAAGCAAACAACAACAAAAAAGTGAAAATACTATCTTGTGATCCACTCTCAGTCCCCATGATCCTCTATCTGGTTGCAAATGACTCTCTCCATTATAAGGTAATTGGACTTTATCTGAAGCACCTTGCTGTTGAAAAGACCCACATCCATCAGAATTGATCATTACATAATTTTCTTGTTGATGCATACAATATTCTCTTCGTTCTGCTCACTTCACTTAGCATCAGTTTGTGCATGTCTCTACAAGCCTTTCTGAAATCATCCTGCTGCTCGTTTCTTATAGAATAATAATATTCCATAACATTCATATACCATAACTTATTCAGCCATTCCCCAATTGATGGGCATCCACTCAGTTTCCAGTTTGGAGCCAGTACCAAAAGGGCTGCCACAAACATTTTTGCACATGTGGGTCCGTTTCCCTCCTTTAAGATCTCTTTGGGACATGGGTCCAGTAGAGATACTGCTGGATCAAAGGATATGCCCATTTTGATAGCCCTATGGGCATAGTTCCATATTTCTTTTCAGAATGATTGGATCACAACTCCACCAACATTGTTTCATTTTCCCCACAATCATCGTTATCTTTTCCTATCATCTTAGCCAATCTGAGAGATGAGTAATGCCATATCAGAGTTTGGACCCAGATTTTCAACTCTGCTTTAATTGTTGAGTTCCCCATTATGATGTAAACTCTTAGAGGGTAGGAAGTGTTTTGTTTTCATGCATTAATATTCCAAGTTCTGGCTTATCACAGTGCCTGACAAATAGTATGTACTTAATATATACTCTACCTCATCCATATTTTCTTCTGGTCATCTATATCTCTGAAAACATGCTCTACTAGATTTTTTTATATAACTCTATATGTAAATATTTACACCCACCTAGTACCCCAACATTTCCCTTTCAGTCACAAATTTAATTCTTCAGAAAAGGAAAACTGGTAATTTTGTACTGAGAGATGCATAAATATATAGACAGCTAATAGACTTTGTACACAACCCCATTCTTTCCTTTTTCAGGATAAAACCCTACAAGTTCTTTAGGTAGACTTCCAAGAAGTTCCTACTTGATAACCAAGTCTGTCAGTATTCCTTTCTTAAATATTTAAGGAAGATTCTTCCAGAGGTCAAATGGCTTCAAATTGTGGAATATTCTCATTTTAAATGGATAATACTACTACCCACAACTCACATTATGTTTTTCCCCCTTAAACATTGACACACCTTAAAGAAATAATTTCATTTTATAACTAAGTAATGTTTAATTTGGACACTGGTTTGATTTGTGGTATTTAGCTAGGGTTGGAAGTTGTAATCAAAACAACATATTTTATTATTCTGTCTTTCAGCACTCATATGAATCTAATTATAGCATATTATAATCACATGGAAAAGGATGAGGACTGAGAAAAAGTTACTGAATTTGTCATTTTGATATCATTAGTCATCTTCAAGGATGCGATTTCAATAGAATAATGGCAGTGGAAGTCAGGTGGCAAAGAATTGTATAGAAAAAGGACCATTACTCAAAAAGTCTGGTGCAGAGGGAGGTTGGGGGGGGAGAGGAGGGAGTCAAGATGGTAGAGAAAAGACAGTGACCCATCTGAGGTCTCCTCCAGACTCCTTCCTTAATTAATGTTATACAATAATTCCTGGATTGACAGAACCCACAAAAGGACAGAGTGAAATAATTTCCTAGCCAAAGACAATTTAGAAGGTCACCAAGAAAAATGTGTTATATCTGGGTAAGATTGAAGCACAGTACAGTATAGTCTGTATCAACACAGCACTAGTCCAAAAAAACAAGAAAGAGGCCTTGGGAAATACTGAATAAGCAGTGGCAGCAGCTCATTCCACCTCATAGACAATAAGGGGGTTGAACAAGTGGTCAGAAAGAGATTACAGTAGTCTTATTTTTGCTACTAAAGGTAGGACTCTGTTGCCTTGCCTATACTTCGATCTGGATCACAGTCCTGTGTGGCAGTTCCAGGGTAAGGAGAAACACTTACACACCATAACTTGTAGTCACAGTGGACCCTTCTCACAGATCCAGGGCAGAAAAAAAGTGCATGTGGTCACTCACAGAACAGAGCACAGACCAAGAGAATAGTAATCACACCTCTCCTTAGAGCATACCTTGGAAAGACTGAAAACTTACAGGTCTCTAGAATTGTCTCAGAAAATAGTTGTACAAACTCCTAAAGCTTAGGATAGTGTAATCTCCATGCTGTTAGCAAAACTCCACTTTAATATAAAAAGTTAAAAGTCAAGAAATAGACTGGGAAAATGAGCAAGCAACGACAACAAAATCTGACTGTAGAAAATCACTATGATGACAAGAAAGACAAAAACATAATTAGAAGAAGAAAAAAGAATCAAAATTCCTACATTAAAAGTTCAAAAAGGATTTTTTTCAAAAAAAGATTTTTAAAATGAAGTAAGAGAGGTAGAAAAAATTGGGGAAAAAATAAGGGTAATGCAAGAAAATAATGAAAAAGAAGTTCACAACATGGTAAAGAAGACACAAAAAAATACTGAAGAAAATAAAACCTTAAAAACTAGCCTATGCCAAATACAAAAAGCCAAGGAGGAAAATGTCTAGAAAAGCAGAATTCACCAAATGGGAAAAAATTGGCCCAATGTAAAACCAACAGCAGGCATTATTTATAATGGAGAGAAGCTGGATATGTTCCCAATAAGATCAGGGGTAAAGCAAGGATGCCCATTATCACCATTGTTATTCAACATTGTACTAGAAATGGTGGCTTTAACGATAAGAGAAGAAAAAAGAAATCAATGGGAATTAGAATAGGCAATGAGGATATAAAACTATCATTCTTTGCAGATGATATAATGATATACTTAGAGAATACTTGAAAATCATCCAAAAATCTACTGGAAACAATGACCAGCTTTAGCAAAGTTGAAGGATATAAAATAAACCCACACAAATAATCAGCATTTCTATATATTACTAACAAAGTCCATCAGCAAGAGATGGAGAAATCTCATTTAAAATAAATATAGTCAAGGGGTGGAGCCAAGATGGCACAGTGAAAAGGTGACTTTCTGCCTCTCCTCCGATCTTCTCTCAAATCAACAATAAAATAAGCCTCTGAACTGATCTTCAAGTCAACGAACTCAGAAATATTTGGGCACTGCTTTCTGGACAACTTCTTATCAGGTTAGTCTGACTCGGACACAGAGATAAATAAATGACTCCTGTGTAGGCCTGAAGTGAGGGTGGGACTCAGCTCAGCTCATCGTGGCAGAAATTCTAAACTCCAAACTCCAAACTCCAAACATCTGGAGTTTATCTGAGGCACTCGGGACACTCTGCCCTGATTGGGGGCAGGTGTTCTGGCAGACTTGCTTTGTTTAAGGAATAATTCGGACTTAGTCCTAGCCCCCACCGGCCCAGCACCTTAAGTTAACTCGCCAAAGTGCCCCAGGGCAAAGCTTTTCAGCCGCCTTTTTTTTTTTTTTTTTGCCCTACCGTAAAGAGATATCCACATTGTCTAAAAAACATGAAGAAGCAAAAGAGAGCTCTCACCATAGACAGCTTTTATCAAGGCAAAGAAGAGTTGACCCCAGATGCTGAGGTTCCTTTAGATAAAATACCAGATGAAGTTATTAAAGACCATCACTGGTCACTTTTTCAAAAGGCCTTTCTGGAAGATTGCATAAAGAACCTCAAAAGAGAGCTAGAGGATAAATGGGAAAATAAACTGAAATCAGTGCAAGAAGGATACAATATCTTGCATGAAGGATGTGATGCCCTGCAAAAGAGATATGAAAAAGACACCAATTTATTGAAAAATAAAATTAGTGAAGTGGAAAAAGAGTGCAATGAACAAATTGGCCAGTTACAAAAGGAGCTTAAAAAGGTAACTGAAGAAAACAACACTTTAAAAATAAGAATTGAACAAATGCAAGTGAATGACTTAATAACACTTCAAGAATCAGTCAAACAAAAATAAAAAAATGAAAAATTAGAAGAAAATATGAAATATCTCCTAGGAAAAACAACTGACTTGGAAAATAGATCTAGGAGAGACAATCCAAGAATTATTGGACTTCCTGAAAGTCATGATGAAAAAAAGAATCTAAACACAATCTTCCAGGAAATCCTGAAAGAAAACTGCCCTGAGATTGTAGAATCAAAGGGCAAAATCACCATTGAAAGAATTCACTGATCACCTCCTGAAAGAGACCCCAAAATTAAGACCCTAAGGAATATCATGGCTAAATTTCAGGACTATAGCACCAAGGAACAGATTCTGCTAGCAGCTAGAAAGAAACAATTCAAATACCGAGGATCAATAATTAGAATCACACAGGATCTGTCAGCCTCCACACTGAAGGATCGAAGGGCCTGGAACCAGATATTCCGAAGGGCAAAGGAACTTGGATTACAACCAAGAATAACTTATCCAGCTAGAATAAGCATTATCCTCCAGGGAAGAAGACGGTCATTCAATGATATAGGTGAATTTCACCTATTTCTAATGAAAAGACCGGATCTGAACAAAAAATTTGACACCCAAACACAGAACTCAAGAGAAGCATAAAAAGGTAAAAAGGAAAGGACTCTTGAGAACTTTATTTTTACTACGGGGATACTTAAAGTTTGGGGGTATAATTCACTAGATATTACTTTGATAATATGAAAAAGAGAACTAAAGGGGAAAAGGTTGTCATACTGGGGAAAAGAGGGAAAAAGTGGTAAAATAAGATCAAAAAAAAAAGGAGGTAAAAACGGTAAAATCACCTGAAGAGGCAAAGAAAACCTAGTATAATCGAGAGAAAGAGGGGAGGGAGATGAGCATTGTGTAAATCTTACTCTCATCAGGTTGGGCTCTAAAAGTGTATATCAGACATTTGATTTCACATAGAAACTTGTCTGTTGCTAGAGGGAAGTGGGAGGGAAAGGAGGAAAAGTAAGGGACAAACTAATAGAAGGGAAAATAGAAGAATCAGGGGAAAGGAGTAAAAACAGGGGGAGGGGATCTAAAGGGGGGAGTATTGTTTGGGGGAGGGGGTCATCAAAAGCAAAGTACTGAGGAGGGGGGAAGGGAGAAAGGGGAAAGGAAAGGGGAAAACATAACTTGGGTAAATAAGATGGCAGGAAATAAAGAATTAGTTATTCTAACTGTGAATGTGAATGGGATGAACTCTCCCATAAAGTGGAAGCAGATAGCAGACTGGATTAAAAACCAGAAACCCACAATATGTTGTCTACAAGAAACACATCTAAAACATAGTGACACATACAGGATGAAGGTAAATGGCTGGAGCAGAAAATATTATGCTTCAGGTGAACAAAAAAAAGCAGGGGTAGCAATCCTAATCTCAGATCAAGTAAAAGCCAAGATAGATCTAATCAAAAGAGATAAGGAAGGAAACTATATTTTATTAAAGGGTACCATAGATAATGTAGCAATATCTATACTAAATATATATATGCACCAAGTGCAATAGCACACAAATTCCTAGGGGAGAAATTAAGAGAGATGCAAGAAGAAATAGACAGCCAAACGATACTAGTGGGGGATCTCAACCTTGCTCTCTCAGAATTAGATAAATCAAACTACAAAATAAATAAGAAAGAAACTAGGGAGATAAACCAATTGTTAGAAAAGTTACGTATGATAGATCTATGGAGAAAGTTGAATGGAGACAGTAGGGAGTTTACTTTTTTCTCAGCAGTCCATGGAACCTATACAAAAATTGACCATGTGTTAGGGCATAAAAACCTCAAAATCAAATGCATAAATGCAGAAATAGTATATGCATCCTTTTCAGATCATGATGCAATAAAAATCACATGCAATATAAGGCCAGGAGAAAATAAACCAAAAGTTAATTGGAAATTAAATAATCTAATCCTGAAGAATGAATGGGTGAAAGAGCAAATTATAGACACAATCAATAATTTCATCCAGGAGAATGACAATAAGGAGACAACATAACAAAATTTGTGGGATACGGCCAAAGCGGGTATAAGGGGCAATTTTATATCTCTAGATGCGTACTTGCATAAAATAGAGAAAGAAAAGATCAATGAATCGGGCTTATTATTTAAAAAAAAAAACTAGAAAAAGAACAAACTAAAAACCCTCAATTAAATACCAAATTGGAAATTCTAAAAGTAAAAGGAGAAATTAATAAAATTGAAAAATAAGAAAACTATTGAGTTAATAAATAAAACTGAGTTGGTTCTATGAAAAATCTAACAAAAATAGATAAGCCTTTAGTTAATTTGATAAGAAAAAGGAAAGAGGAAAATCAAATTGTTAGTCTCAAGAATGATAAGGGAGAACTTTCCT
>JAJPUD010017022.1:0-19733 GCA_023553655.1 Myrmecobius fasciatus
TGCCTTTTTCTGATTCTTTTTTTTTTCTTGTAGATAGGATTTTTCTTCCATAACTTCTCAAGCATTTCAACATTATTAGCATGTAGTGGACTTTCTGCCATCTAGGGGAGGGGAGGGGACTGGGTGTAAAATTTGTAATGGAAAGCTTTGTAAAGATCAAGGTTGGGGAACTACCCATACATATGTTATACAAATAAAAAGCTTCAATAAAAAAAATAAAATAAAATAAAATAAAATAAAATAAAATAAAATAAAAAAATAAAAATAAAAAAAATAAAAAAATAGATTTAATGAGCTATCCTACAAATTAATTTTCCAAGTTTACCCTAAGTACTAAAACTTTTTTGAAACTCCAGTGTTTTCATAATTTTCAATAAAGATCTTTCTAAGATACATTGCATACTTCCTTGTTTTCTTAAACAGAGTGCCCAGAATGTAATTTAACTCTGCTCATTGTCTTCATTATGAATTCCTATTACTAAATGATTCTAGAGTACAGGGACACATTTTTTTTATGACTCACTGAGGGATGTAGGGCCATCTCAATGATCCCAGTCTACTTTGCTTTTTCAATTCTTTAAATCCATTCAGTTCAATAAACATTATTAAACATCTACTATATACAAGGCACTAGGGATACAAAAACAAAGATAATTCTTTTCCTCAAGCAATTTATAGTCTACTGGGAAGATACAACATCTGTGAAGTAAATAAATGCAAATTATATACAAAGTAATTGAAAGCAATTTCAGGAAGAAGAGAGTATTAATAACTGGGGATATCAGGTAAGGCTTCGCCTCATGTAGGAAGTTACACATGGATTCTATGAAGTAGAGGCAAGGAAGAAGTACATTATAGGCATGAGAGGCTACTTGTACGAGAAATGAAATGTCATGCACAGGGAAGAGATAACTCCAGTTTGACCATACTGGAGAGGAATATAAAATTATTGGAAAGGTGTATGTTGCCAAATCAGGATAAGCTTTTAAAATGTCATGAAAAAAATTTTTATTTCACAATAGAGATAGCTTGGAATTCTTGTGTCTAACAGAAATGGGATGGAGGGGAGGGACTATAGAAAAAATTACAAAGCACAAGTCTGACTTTTTCGCTTCTTGACTCTGTAACTCCAATGACCTTAAGCATCCAAGAGATACTTCTCTGCTGAACATTTAAAGTACTTGAGAATCTTTCCAAACTTCGACCCTTTTCCCCTTCAGGTACAGGCCATCCTTACTGGGCCACTTGCTATTACTCATACATGACTCTCCACCTCCCATATTCGGGCTTCTGTGCTGATTGTTGCCCATTCCTGGAATGATCTCTCTTCTTATTTCTGTTCTTGGAGTCTGATTCCTTTCAGGACTAGGCTCAGATACTAAGAACTTCTGCAGAAGGTCTTTCCTCATCCTCCTAGGGACTTTTCTCTCCATGGTAATTTTGTTTATGTTTTACATGTGTATGTTTTGTAGAGATCTATAAATGTGCTGTTATATATTTCATATGTAAATATCTCCTGTTAAAATGTAAGCTCTTTGAAGTCACAAATTGTTTCACTTTTTTTCTTTCCCAGCAACTAGAAATACCTGGTACAAAGGCAATTAATAAAAACTTGATTGATTAATGGATTGATTAAAAAAAGAAACCAGCCAATAATAATTTCTCTCTGTCAGAAGCCAGAAAGGCTCTTCTATGAGTAATATTTTTATTTTAATTTACTATCTCATTTTCTCCAGTTACATGTAAAAACAATTTTAACATTTTTTTTCAGATTTTGAGTTTTAAATTTTTTCCCACCCTCTCTGTCATCCCCCACATTGAGAAGGCTAGCAACTTGATATAGGTTATACATCATGCAAAATACATTTCCGCCATAAGTCATGCTGTGAAAGAAAACAGCCTCCCCTCAAAAAATAACAAAAATTAAGTTTAAAAGGTATTTTTCAATCTGCAGTCAGACTCCACCAATTCTTTCTCTGAAGATGGACAATAATTTTTTTTTAATTTTTTATTTTATTTGCATAACATATGTGTGGGTAATTCTTCAACAATAACCCTTACATAGCTTTCCGTTACAAATTTTTTTTCCCCCAACTCCCCACCCCTCCCCTAGATGGCAGGATATCCACTACATGTTAATTATGTTAAAATATTGGCAAATCGAATATATGTATACATATTTCCAAACTTATCATTGGTGTGCAAGAAAAATCTTATCTACACAAACGATATATCAGATAAAGGAAACACAATGTAAGCAAACATCAATCAAGGAGTATGAGAATGTTATGTTGTGGTCCACATTTCGCATCCCTCTCTCTGGGTGTATATGGCTTTCTTCAGTGAACAATTGGAGGTGGTTTGAAACATTTCATTGTTGAAGAGAGCCATGTCCATGAAGATGGACAATAATTTTCATCATAAATCCTTCAGAATTGTCTTACATTATTGTATTGCTAAGAATAATTATTCATTGTTGATCTTCATACGAGATTGCTGTTATTTTTGTGCAATGTTCACATTTTGCATCAGTTCATGTAAATTTTTTCAGGTTTTTCTGAGAACATGCTGTTTATCATTTCTTATAACCCAATAGTATTCCATCACAATCATTTACAACAACTTGTTCAAATATGAGTAATATTTATGATCACTTTGGTGCCTGAACTTTATGGTATCTTTTTTAGCTTCTCAGAGGCCTTTTTTACTTCATTTTGAATTTTCAGTGGTATATTGGATAGGGATGATTATTGTATCTATGGATAAGAATAATTGTGCTTGATTATTCAGATAGGATTATTTTTCTAAAAAGTTGTTTTTCATGAAGAGGTAATTCTTGTGAGCCAGAAAAATTATTTCTTAAAAGATATGTCAGGATCACAATCAAGGGCCATTAAGGAATGGACTAGGAGCATTGTAAGACAGCAGATGAAATGAGAGGAAGATGCAGAAATATCTCCCTAATTAAGAGGATTATTAATAAAAGTAAAGACCTAACCAGAGCTTTAGCAAATGTCAGAATTATAGGCTTCTGCCAAATTGCAAACTATGAGTTGCAGATGGATCTTCTGGGCAACTAATCCTGTGATTACTCCTGGGAATAGCTAAAGAGCAAGAAGATTTCATGGAAAAAAAGTTATTAAGCATTCAAAAATAGTGGTCCTAGATGATTATTAGTAGGTGATAAGAACAGATTCAAGATGAATTTCTTAGGGTAACTTTTCTCTGTCAGGCCCCCAACATAACACAGTACCCTCTTCCAATGTGATCTTGTAATATACATGTTGATTGCTTATTGATTTCCTATTTATATTAATGGGCTTTTATTATGAAAATGTAAACACATGTTTCAGACCTCTAGTCACTTAAAAGGGCAAATGAAGGTGCTCTTGAAAAGAATCATACTTAAGGAATTTAATCCCACTCCCACTTCTTTCCTAGAAAAGGCAATCTGCATTCTGACTACAGCAAGATCCAAGAAGAAACAGGAAAATTTTGTTACTTCCTGTTTGGATTCAGAAGGATGGACTCAATGACTTTTCACTGCGCCCAAACTTGAATTTTCTGTCTAGTCAGCAGAATGTCACAATCTGAGGAAAATCAATTGAATGAAACAGGCAAAACCTTTAACAGAATGACTAATGAAATGCTTGTGAACATTTCTGGGATTCTTGGGCAAGAAAGTCAAAAGTAAAATACTGTCAATATTTTAGGAAATGACCATAGCCTACCAGTAACCAGTCATCAAATTTAGTCTCATTCCCACTGATTTCTTAAATTTTCTTCAGGCAAACTAGAACTATATCAGTAACTATGTTCAGGGATTCTTAAATTTTTTTGTGACAATGACCCTTTTGAAAGTTTGGTGAAATTTATGAACCCCTTCTCAAAATGCTTTCAAATGAATAAAATAAAAATATAAGGTTACAAAGGAAAACAATTATATTGAAAAACACTTATTAAAAAACATTATAAGTTTACAGACCCTAGGTTAAGAATTCTTGTTTTACCTAGGTCAGCTGGATTGTCATCTTGGGAAGTGGCAAGGGAAGTAGGAAAAAAAATGGAAATCATAATATTATAAAAGTAAATGTTGAAAACTAACAAATAAATTTTAAAAAGAATTCCTAGGGAGCAGGTAGATTGCACAGTGGATAGAGCACAGGCCCTGAAGTCAGGACGACCTAAATTCAAATCTGGCCTCAGATACTTAATTCCTCCTAGCTGTAGACCCTGGGCAAACTACTTAACCCCAGTGGCCTCAGCAAAAAGAAAAATAATTCCTATCTTACAGAATTTAATTTTGCAGCATTCTAAAAATACTCTACAGAAAGAAATAATATGGCACAAAGAAAAAAAAGACTTAGAGGCAGAAGAACCTAATTCTTTTTTTCCTTTGTGCCATTTCCTTTGTGAATCCTCACTCTACTATTTACTAGCTGTGTGACTATAGGCAAGTAACTTAACCTCTCTGAGGTATGCTTTCTTATCTTTAAAATAGAGACTATGATGATATTGATGATAAACATTTATATAACATCCATTATGTGTTAGGCACTAGGCTAACATTTTTGCAAATATCTTGTTTGATCTTAATACAATCTTGGGAGATAGGTAATGTTATTTTCCCCATTTTACAGTAGAGAAAACTTATGGAAACAGAGGTTAAAAGACTATTCATAGTTTAATTATTATTATTTAATAATAATAATTTGAGAGTGGGGTTGCCAGAATGACTGAACCAATTTATAGCTTCAATATTAATCTAACATAGTGCCTGTTTACTGTAAGTCCTCTAACATTGGTCTTTTTTTTGGTCAGCTTTTCCAATCTGATGAATGTGAGATAGAACATCAAAATTGCTTAGGAAGTGTTTGTCTAATTATTGGTGATTTGGAGCATTTTTCAAAAATATGTTTATTGATAGATTAAATTTCTTCCTTAGAAACCCTTCTGTTCATATTCTTTGACAACTTGTAATTTGAAGAATGGCAAGACAGATGAAACAATCTTTTTGACCCAGGGAACAGTACTAGGAGTCAGGGATATAAATTATCTAGAGGAAATTTTAAGTTTGACTTAAGGAAATCTTCCCAATAATCAGAGCCATTAAAAAAGTTGAAATTGGTTTTCTTGGAAGATAGTGATTTCTCCCTTATTGGAAGTCTTCAAGCACAAGTACAATGACCATTTTAGGTATGTTGCAGAGGAAATTCTTGATCAGATATGAGTCTTGGACATGAAATTCCTCTCCAAGTCTTATAGTTTATGATTCTCTGAATATCTCAAAAGTGTAGTATAATTTTTTTTAAATTGAGAAAACTATAAAGAACTGTATAAGAATGAATTTTTCCATGTTGAATTTGCAGAAGCTGTGTTGAAGCAGGATGTCACCTCTGAAGCATAAACTGTCATCTGAGTTCACTGTCTGCCTCTTTTCTCCCATGTATCACAAGGGGGTACTTGGAAAATGTTATTTTCTGTGGTGCTACTGAAATTACATGTTTATGTTTATATTATGTGGCATATGGTACAGTGAATAGAGTACTTGTCTTAGACAAAGGAAGACCTGGTTTCAGAATCTACTGTGTGATTCTCTTTGGGCTTCAGCGCCTTAACTAGAAAATGAGAGAGTTGAGTCTAGATCAAGGATTCCAAACCTACTCTGTTACTAGAAACTGGTAGGTGGTGCCATGAATAGAGCACCAGACCTGGAGTGAAGAAAACCTGAGTTCAAATGTGACCTCAGACATTTACTAGCTGTGTGAGAACAAATCAAAAGCAGTTAGCCTCAGTTTCTACATCCACAAAACGTACCAGAGAAGGAAATGGCAAACCGCTCCATTATTTTTGCCAAGAAAACCCCAAATGGGGTCCTGAAGAGTAGGACACAACTGAAACGATTAAACAATTTCTCAGAATGTTTTAAAACACAAACATATGTTTGCAAAAGAAATCAAAAATTAGTAAAAACAGATAAATTTTTGCCATGTAAGTTCATAGAGCCCCCCTGAAATTTATCCATAGGACTCCAAAGGTTGAGGACCGGGACTGGGGGGGATCTCTAAACTATGACAATAAGCAGTACAATGCTGTACTCCTGTAATCTTCTGTAGCAATCTATTTTGGCAATTCATTGAAGCATCTGCTTTTGAATGAGATCATCAGGGTTGAGGCTTCCCAGAAAACTTGGATCTCTGTGCTGATCTGAACATGCTGTCATCTCTTCTCCTTTGTTGCCCATAGCACTGTTGGGGTAAGTGTAAGGAAAATCAGAAATTATTCAAATGACAACAATTACCTGTTAGGCACTAACTATATGATTACAGGTTCTGGTGAGTGAAAGAAACTGTCCATTTGGGTAATTGAAGGAAATATATTCATTGAAATCCATGTGATTACAGTTATATTTTACCCCAGGAATCTGTAAAACTGAACTGAAAGAAAATAATAAACCCTGAACAGTGAGTAATTCTTTACAATTCTTCCATTTTAACCCTCTCCTGGCAAGCTAGCTGTTTATTTTTTAATTCAGGAAATAGTTATTAAATGACCACCATATGAAAGTTACTGTGGGGGACAAATGGATAAATGAGACACAGCCCTATATCTCCTGTTCCTCAGTGTTATCTCTTAGCAGTTTCTGTGTCAGGGCCTTAGGGAGCTAATGAGTGCTCGCAGCTTTCTCCCTCATAAAAAAAAAAAAAGCTTTGCTCAAATAGCTTCAGTAGCTCTCTTTTGATTTTTATTTCTTATTTCAGTTTGTGTTTTTGAAATTCTGACCTTTAATTCCAAGTAAGTTTACTGATTTACTGGCATAGACTGGGATAAATGGATAAATGGGAGATACCTCCAGAGCAGGACACGTAATGAGCTGACCTGGACCAAGTGACTCATGCCTAATGCAGATCAACAGTATTACCCACAATAGCAGAAAAAAGTGATAGAACATTTCATTGCTAGAGAGGGAAAGAAGCATCTTAAAAATTGTGTTAAGAACACATCACATATTCTTATGCAAAAGCACTATATAGATGCTGGAGCCACCTCTGCAGCCTCAAAACTAACTATCCCGTATTTATTTTGTAATTTGTTCCTGTATATATTATATTGTGTATATGTAAACATACATATACACATACATCTGGACAATTAGATAGTACAATGGATAGAGATGGATTTGCAGTCATGAAGACCTGAGTTCAAATTCTGTCTATGATTCTTATTAGCTGCATAACTTCAAATCAAGTGACTTCTGTCTGTATCAGTTTCTTCATTTATAAAAGGAGGATAATAATAACAACTATCTCACAATGTTATTGTGAGGAACAAATAAGTTATGATTTGTAAAGTGCTTTGCAAACCCTAAACTATTGTATAGTTGTTAGCTATTATTACTTGTATATTTCACTGTATCCACCTAGTACTAGGCACATTGGTTTTTGTTGAATTTGATTTTGCATAAGGATCCAAGAGATAAGGGTCTTTAAGTAAAATTATCTTGTCTAAATTGAAAATGACCTTTTCCAATACTACATTCTAAGGCAAGGCAGGAATTTTCCATTGGGAAATTATACTCAGCCTTCCACTGAGAACAATTGCAAAGGACATGTCAACATTTCTATCCTTTCTGAACCCAGGTTCTCCTGAAAAACAAAGAGTACATAGGTATTGCATTTATGCTTCAATAAAGAACTTTTAGGCCCTGTGTCCCAAAGTCAGAGTCACCAACTTCTCTCTGAGAATGGAATAGAAATTCCACATTTCCTGAGGGAATTAGAACTGATTTGCCTGGTGCTTTCAAAATATAAACGACACATGCTACCCATCTGAATTTTTCATGATGAGGAGATTGGGAAAAAAATTTAAAATCATTTAGCAAAGACTAAACAGGAAATTTCATGCTGGGCTGAATACAGAATAACACAAATCAATATGTGGAAGAGCAAGCTTGGCCATCATGGCTTTTCACTCAGAAAGTCTACCCTCCTGCTCTGAAGGTGCAGTGTTCCTCTGTGATCACCATGGCAAAATGCACAGAGTACTGGAGCCATGGTCAAAAGACCTGGGTCCAAATTACTTCTTACTATCTCTGTGAATCATTTAACATCTCTGTGCCTTATTCTCCTCAATTTTATAAAAAGAAATTTCCATTTGAGGTTAGGTGAGGGAAGACACATTTCAAAGTAATAAGTGTTCCATTTCATCCTTTAACCATTTTACTATCCTCCCTTCTTATATACAACATAATTTGAGTAAGTGTTCCTCCCAGGTTGTCTTCTTTCCTCCCTTCTTCCTTTCTTTCTTCTTGCCTCCCTCTCTTAATTATTTCCCTTTCCTTCATCCCTTCCTTCTTCCTTTTTTCCCTCTCTCCCTGACTTCTCTCTTCCTTTATTTTTTCTTCCTTTATTCTTTCCTTTCTTTGTACCTCCTTTCCTCCCTTCCTTCCTTCCTTCTCTCCTTTTTTTTCTTCCTCCTTTTTTTCCTTTATTTTTCTCTTCCTTTCCCTCTCTCATTCTTTCCTTTCCTCCTATAATCCACGATCCAGGGAGGGAACACCTTATCCTATAAAAGGATCCTCGTGCAACTCAGACTCAGTCTTGAAGATACCTAAGTCCAAAAAGAGGGGACATCAGATTTTTCTTGAGTTCTCTGGTTCTTTATGTCCCAACCCGAAGATTTGGAGGAGAATAGCTTGAATACAGATGAAATATAACTCATTACTCAGAAACCCTTATAATAAATTAATGCCATCTTTTCTAGAAATGTCACTTAATATTGAATTAGTAGATACCAAGGATAAGTTAGGTATTTTTTTTATTTTATCACAATCGAAATGCTACCAGCCCTGAAGTCAGGAGGACCTGAGTTCAAATATGGCCTCAGACATTTAAAGCTTCCTAGCTGTGTGACCCTAGGCAAGTCACTTTCCCCCAATTGCCTTAGCAAATATATATATATATATATATATATATATATATATGTATATATATGCATATATATATGCTAAAAACACAAAAGACTCTCAAATAAGCATGAACACATACTTAAAGCATAAATGACAACTCATTCCTTTTAGGTTGAGAAGACTCCTGGAGAACTGATAGGATTGAATAGAATTCCCTTTCTTTTCAGTCTACATTGTTATAACAGTAACTAAAGGACCAGATCTTCTGGTGAGTCGCATATGCATGGCTCAACCTCCTGGAAATGGTCATTTTCTCCTCAAAGAATATTATATAGCTTGAGGGAATTTCTGAAATATTGATTTCACATGGCATCTGCCAGGGCTAGAAACATCTATCTTAGGATCGATATTTTGTAACACTCACCCAGGCAAGCATAAGTATTAAGACTATGTGCTTTTAGCTGCCATAGCTGCTGCTGGGAATGGAAAGAAATCTCCTACCCACTGATGGGAATTCCAAGGGAAAACTGTCAGGACTCCCAAACCACAGTTTTTGTTTTTTGGGGTTTTTTTAGGTTAAACATGTGCAATCCTTTTAAACATATTTCCATATTTGTCATCAATAGTCATTTTTGTAAACTCCTTGTTCCAAATTTTTATTCTTTCCTCCCTTACTTCTCCTTCCCCAAGATGGCAAGCAATATGATATAGGTTAAATTTGTGCAATTCTTTTAAACATATTTCTATATTCGTCATATTATGCAAGAAAAATCAGATCAAAAGAGGAAAAAACAAGCAAACAAATGACAACAAAAAAGATGAAAATACTGTTCTTTGATCCATATTCAGTCTCATAGTTCTCTGTCTGGATGCTGATGACAATTTCTGTCACAAGTCTATTGGAATTGCTTTGAATCACCGCATCATTGAAAAAAAGCAAGTCCATCACAGTTGATCATCACATAATTTTGTTGTTATAGTGTACAATGTTCTCTTGGTTCTACTTCACTAAGAATCAGTTCATGTAAGTCTTTACAGAGTTTTCTAAAATCAGCCTGCTGATCATTTCTTATAGAGCAATAACATTGCTTTATATTCACATACCATAGCTTATTCAGCCATTCCCCAAATAATGGGCATCCACTCAATTTCCAGGATCTTGCCACTACAAAAGGAGCTGCACATGTGGATTCTTTTCCCTTTTTTATGATCTCCTTGGGATACAGACTAATTGGAGACACTGCTGGATCAAAGGCCAAGCCACATGTTTTATAGAGGGAAAGAGAAAATAAGAGCAAAAAGTTATTTTGTTACAATAACAAAAGTTATTGTAAGTAGACAATTTTTCCAACCTGATCAATATAGTCTCCAATGATGAGGCAAACTGGGAAATTTTGCTGGTATGTATGATTTATCAAGTACTCTGATTATGGGGACCAGTGGAAAGGGCAAAGATATTGGCTCAGCTCCATGGGAAAGTTTCCAGTTCAACAATTCTGATAACCAACTTCCTTGCCCTTCCTTCTGTCCTGCCCTTCTCTTTCTTTAATTCAACTCTTTCCTCTTTCCCTTCATTCTTTTTTCCTTTCTTCTTTCCCTCTTTCTACTTCTCTTCCTTCTTTCCTTCCTCTTAATATCCTTAACATAAAGAGACTTTTTTGTAACTTCCCCTAATTTCATAGATTCTTCTTCAGAGAATTTAAGCTTCTACATCATAGTTCAACACTTGCCAAGCTTAAGCCTAAATAGCAATTTGCACAGACAGGTTTCAGAATCTCATTTAATCCTACATTCATTGAGAAAAGCCTCCTTATCCCTACAATCCTTATCCAGCTACTTCATGAAATACAAAGTAATACTTTGTATTTCAAGGCACATTTTTCACCAATTCCTGGAACCTTTAAAGTAAACTCAAGTATAAGACCCTGATGTATGCCCTTGTTTTGATATCCCTTTCTAATTAGTAGAAGCTTCTAATTCAAGTTGTTTACTTTTTCTTAACTTTAAGATTATCTCTTCTAATTGTAGAATCTTAGAGCTACAAGAGACCATAGAGATCATGGAACTCAACATCTTCACTTTATATCTTCATTCATTCATTCTTTTATCCATTCATTTACCAGTTTATTTATAGTACTCACTGATTTCTTTACAGGAGCAGCTATGTGGCATAGAGGACAGACTGCTGGGCCTAGAGTCAGGAAGACTAATTTTCAAACTAAATTCAAATCTGGATTCAGACACGTAAGAGTTGCATAACCCTGGGCTTAACAACCCTATTCACCCCAGTTTCCTCATCTGTAAAATAAACTGGAGAAAGAAATGGCAAACAACTCCAATATCTTTGCCAAGAAAACCCTAAATGGAGTCTTGAAGAGTTGGACACAGCTGAAAAATGACTACAAAACAAATTTCTTTATATAACATTAGGAAGTTGGCAAGTAAGGAAAAAGCTGAGAAATGTTTGCTCTAACTCTTCCCTGTCTCAGAGAAAAGTCAGAGCATCTGTTTTTCACTCGGAGTCATAGGAAACAAATATCTTCTTTAAAGAGTATATGGGGTCATCTCTTCAAACCTGGTTTAATCAGCAGCACACAAACCGGTCATAGTCTCTTTTGGCTCCACACAGACTTCATTATTAACTAAAATAGCAGCATCAGCAAAAGGAGGTGCAATATCTTTTAGAATCTTTAAATGAAAGATCAGAGAAGAATAAACCAAGAGTTCTGGCCTGATTCTGGGAAGTCCATAGTATGAAGTTTTGGCATGTGGTCTAAGATGAACAACAGACTCCAAAAATCTGTCTCTCCTCCTGGCTTCTTCCTTTTCTGGCATCTTTCTCCTAGAATTCTTTAGGAAATAGTCTCAAAATTCCTCATTTTCACCACACTGATACAAGAACATTTAGGGGAAGTGTCTTTCATTTCCATAGCAATTCTGATGCAGGGATACATTCCTCCCTTAAAGCCATAAATTTTGCAGTCCTTTGCAAAAAATCAACTGGAGTATATTTGTAATCTATAAGCAGGCAGCAACAGACATTGCTAACTGCAGTAGAGAGCTGTTTATTTTAAATTATACTTTGTCACAGGGAGAAGTTGGGGCAGCTGCTTCCTTCTCTGAGATTCATTTTTGAAGGAGGTGGTGGGATCTTCTCACCCACTAATCATAATTCTAGTCTCTTTTAGCCTAGTATCAACTTCATTATTACCTCAAGTAGAGGGCATCACAGCACCAGGGGGAACACCTTGTCGAGTCTACAGGAAGGAGCAGAAGTATATAAACCCAGCATCCTGTCTACACATTCTGCAAAATCCACATGGTGAGAAGCCAGACAACAGATTCTGAATTCTTCCCTCTCTCCCTATCTTCTCTTTCTATTAGCATTTTCTCAACTCTCACTTTACAAAAGCATAAATGGGAACTTAGAAATGTGAAATGAATTGGCCAAAGTCACACAATGAGTTATCAATAGAGAAAGGACTAGAGCTCAGGTCTCCTAATGACACCTCAATCCTCTCAAGACCCAGTTGAATGACATTTGACACAAAGATTTCTAATTCATAGCTATAAGCTTAAGAGGACGCAGAAGCTGCCAGTACCTTCTGACCCTGATTCCTGAAGTATGGGCCAGACTACATCTTCTTGTTCTAGGAATTATTCTTCCCTAAAACTGATGATTCTTTGGGAATCATTTCTCAGAATTTTGGACCACTAGCCCTTGAAGTAAAATTGAGATGGAAAAGGGGGGAACATGATTCCTGGTTCCCAGAAATGATATCACATTGATCTTGGATATCTTCATTTGCCACCAAGGTCTCCTCAGTTCTTCCAAGGCCAGTGGACACTAGTAACAATCAAGCAGATTTTATCAGGGCATCTAGGTGGCAGTTAGAGAATAAAGTACTGGCCTTGGAAGCAGAGAGACCTGAATTCAAATCCTGCTTCAGATACTTATTAATTGCATGACTCAATTTCCTCTTCTATAAAATGGGAATAATAAAAACACCTACCTAAGGAGGTTATTATAAAGATCAAATATGTGCAAAGAGCTTTGTAAACCTTAAAATACTATACCAGTGCTAGGTGCTGTTATTATCATTATCTTGCAGCAAGAAGAACTTTTTAGAAACCAAAATTTTACAACAGAAAAGGTGGCCTCAGAGAGAACAGGAGGCATTAAAGCAAAATGGGATGAGTATTTGTGAAAGAATAGAATACTAGATTTGGACATTGTAATGCTAGATTGGGAACCAGAATGTGGGTTCAGTGACTAATAATATGTGGATAAGGTCTTGGCTTACACATGAATTCGATATGAGTGGGGCAGAACTGCACGGGGGGAGGAGGAGGAGGAAAAAGAAGAAGAAAAAAAAGAAGAAAAAGAAGAAAAGAAGAAGAGGAGGAGCAGGAGGAGGAGGAAGAGGAGAAGAGGAAGAAGGTATAAGAAGAAAGCACACTCCAATGAACTTTAGTGGTTCTCTATTGCCTCTAGAATTAAATCTAAATACTTCATTTTGGTGTTATAAACTCTTCACAAACTTACCATTTCCTATGTTTCCATTATTCTTATGCAATATTCCTCTACTACAATCCATCCTTCATTCAGCTGCTGAATTAATCTTCTTAAAGTATAGGTCTGATTATGTCACCTTCCCATCCTCTCTCAATTCATAAACAATGACTTCCTATTTCCTTTAGGAACACATATAAAATTTGTTGGATTTCAAGGTCTTTCATAACTACTACTACCCCACCTTTTCTGTTTTCTTACACCTTACTCCATCACCATATAATCATAGATATTCTTCAGTCCAGTCGCATTGGCATCCTTGCTATTTCTCGCTACATCTCTTGTCTCCGATATTTTCATTGACTGTTCCTGATGCTTGGAATACTCCCCTTCTCCATCACTGCCTTCTGAATTCTCTGGCTTCCTTCAATCCTCAGTTAAAATCCTATCTTCTGTAAGAAGTCTTTTCCAAACTCCCTTAATTCTAATGCATTCCCCTTTTTGATTATCTCCAATTTGTCCTGCATATGGTTTGCTTATATACATAGTTGTTTTCATGTTGTCTTCCCATTAGGCAGTAAGTTCCTTGAAAACAGGATTTATCTTTTTTGATTTTTTTCACCACTCCTTAGTGCAGTGCCTGGTATATAAAAGGTACTTGCTAAATTTTTAGTTTATTGAGTTACTAACCAATATAAGTTTCTGGAAAGTGTTTAAAGTTTTCTGATACCTCATACATCTATTGAAGACAGTCTTACACTCTAGATGAATGTTCAGAACAGTTCAGAATTAAAGAATGGACTGATACCTTGATTCATTTATTCAATTGTTCAAAGCATCAAAGAACATTAGTACTAGAATGGGTCTTAGTGATCAGTTAGTCAAACTTTCTTAACTTATATGCCCCCAAAAATCAATCAATCAAAACTGACTTGCAGAGAGGGTGTTAACTTCCCTGATGTTGTAATAGCTAGTAAGGCATTCACTAACTTAATTGAACATCACAAATAAAGCACTGTGACAAATACACAGATGAATAAAACATGGTCCTTGATCTCAGAGACTTTATGGTCTACTAAGGAAAATAAGACAAGTATGGAATTTACTATACATGTGGAAGAATGTAAGACTAAAACAAGAGAGGTACAAAATGCTTATGTTCGAAAGTGGTAGAAATTATTTCTTTCCTAAAAACCCTTCCTGATATTGGGAGAAAGAAGGACTGACAAAAGACTTTGTAGGGAGAATGTGTGGTTACCATAATCCTGAGTTCAATGGAGAAAAATTAAGTCATAAATTCATAGACTTAAAAAATAAGTTTTTATTGATCTTTTGCTTTTTACATCATTGTAATCTTCCAAATATTATTCACCCCAGAAGAGCCATCTTCTGTTCCCAGACAGCCATCCTAGGTAATAATTTTTTAAAGGAAAAAGAAGAAAAATTAGCATAACTTATCAAAACTTTGAAAAAGCCTGACATAATTAGAAAAGTCAAGAGAAAATATTATCACAAAAAAACTAGAGAGAATACAGTACGAAAAAAAGAATGATCATCACTAGAACGATGCAGAAAAGATAAGGATGAGCTTTAGAAATAGTCTAACTTCTGGCAAAGTACTCAACATTTCTGGACTTCTGTTTCCTAACTAAATGACAGGATTGGACCATATGACCTCTGTAATACCTTTCAGCTCTAAATTAACCATTCTAGTTTCAAGCAGGAGAGCTCAAGGCCATCAGAGTCAAAGGCAGCCTCTTAAACTCCAGCCCCACTAGCTACCTTCAGAGAAAACAAGTTTCTACTTTAATACATTTGATCTCTTAAAGTGTCAGGCCTGTCAAAAATTGGATTTTTAGATTATGATGGAAATGGTGATAATGTGCTTCCTTTATTTCTAGGTTTTGTCACTTAACAGAAATCTCTACCAGAAGTCTCAATATGTCTACATTTTTTACATTGCACTCCTTTGCTCATTCAATGCTGTCAAAAAATGCCCCATGTTTTACTTAGAATAATAGGATCATAGGATTTGGAGCTGGAAGGGACTGTAGGGATTATTTAATTCAATCCTCTCATTTTACAAATGAGCCAAATAAAACCTAGGGAGATTAAGTGACTTGTCTAACATCATACAGGCAATAATTATCAGAGCTACAATTGTCAGAGCTACAAGTAATTTCTTATGCCTTCTTCCTTACTTTTTTTTCTAGTTTCCACCAGTCCCCAAACCTAAAAGGCCACAGCTCACTTGCAGATGATATTTAACATTACACTGATTCATTTTGAACTAAAGTCTCATTTAAAAGTGGGGTCTCTTTATGGTCACAGTGGACCAGTGAGAACCCAGAAGCCATGGAGAAAATTCAAAAAAATCTTCTGGGGAAGTGGTTGAAATGCTAAGCACAGGATGAAGAGATAGGAAATTATCCATACATCTCTTATTCAGAAAAAAACATGAGCCAAGAGTACGGAGCCTGGTACTTATTGTTGAAAACAGCACATAGCATTAGAGACTATGTGCACAGAATGTATTCAGAGCAATATAATAATATTGTAAAGAACAGCAAATTTGGCCTCATGAAAGTAAGATGGTAAATTTATTTAAATTCACTTAAATTCTTGGAGTGAATTACTGAATCAAACAGAATTTCTCTGTATATCACCAAGAAGAGAAAAAAAGGACTAAATAACCTCTCTGCAGAGTTATTGCCTAGTAGAAAATCCAAAGGAAAAGTAGGGCTAAATATGATGAAATCCTAAGGAAAAAATGCTTCAAAGGCAGAAAAAAAATGATGTTTATAGGAATAGGGAAAAATTATAAGGGAATTCTAAAATGGAGAAAATTCCTTTTGAAATAGACTTTCTGTGTTACATATCTGCTCAATGTTCCCATGTTACTCTCCTCCTCTGTACTTCTCTAACAGTCAAGCAGTCAGTCAACAAGCATTTATTAAGCAATTACTCTGTGCCTATACTAAGGTAAAGGGATACAGAGAAGAGCAAAATTCTCCTTGCCCTATTATTCTAATAGGGGAAATATACAGAATAAATGGAATGAAACATGGGTTCACAGTCTTGCAGAAAGTGAGATTTGAGCTGTTTTGAAGGAAGATAGGAAAGAAAACAGAACACATGCAAAGTGAATTGTAAAATATAAAGCATTTTATAAATGCTAGATATTAATATTAATTATTAGTCTAGGCATGGGAGACAGGTAAGAAGCATAGAATTAGGGGATGGAATTTCCTGGAAAAGGAGCAGTCAATACGTCAGTGTGGCTAGATCCTAGGGAGGTAAGTAAAGTATGAGGAGATTTTCATGAACAATGAAACATCCTCTCCATCCAGACATGAAGGTAGTAATAACTTATCTTTTCCTCTTTTGGTTCCACTCACAATTCATTGTGCCATCCATGGATCATAATTAAGGAAAAGTATGTGGCTCTAATATCTGAACAAAGTGATCTGTTGCCTAAATTAGATTTGAAGAGCTGTCCTAGTTCTGATCCCAAAGGATCAGATAACTCTATATCTAAGAAGCAAAATCCATAAGAAAAACAAATAGAAATCAGGGAAGTCTGAAAAATTAAATCCAGTGGGTTGATTTCCTAAGAAATTTTTAGTGGTATGCATTTGGATAAACCCATTTCAGTGTGCCTTAGAAAGTACATAGGATTTTATCAGCCACTGATGGGAGCAGGGTATTCTAAAGGGAAACAAGAGCCTTGCCAGAAAGGACAACTCATTCTTAGAAGACACTGAGGCATACATGTGTGCCAACTGTAGGAATGAGAAGCAGAGGGTGATTAGTCTCTGTAAATATAGTTAGTGATCAGAGCAAAGAGATTTTTAAATAACAGAATGGGGAAAACGTGAATGCCACAGTGTAGGCTTCAGTGAATGGGAAGCCAGGAGGTGGTCTGAATAAAAATGGTTCAGATTGGACAAGACTTGAATTCTATGATTTTAATTTTCTTCAATCATCACTTTAGTTTCTTCTTTCCCTCTTCTCCTCCCCCAGATTTTGCAGAAACCTGGAAGGGCATTGGAAACAGCCAACGGAAGAATTTTGTGAAATAACAAGGGGTCATGGGTAAAAACTGTGTTTAAGTTCAAAACTCTCACTCTTTTCACCTCTCATTTCCCAGGGTACATTGTAGATCTCCTCTCAAGCTGTGAGAAGGAATTCTGATTTGCTAATTAATCATGTAATTAATGCTACTGTAAGTTTTGTTCCTTTTAGAGCAATGAACTGGATAACTCCCTTGGAAAGAACTGACTCTACTCTGCATTCTTATTAAAGCAGTATTAAGGAGAAAAGCAGATCTATTCATCACTGCCAGTTTGGGTTTCATGGGGCTAAAGATACCCTTGGGACCAAGTACCCATTGCAATAATCACAGGGAGGGTGCTTCAAAACACATGCCATGGTTCTATTTAATGTGACAGAATGTCAATGGATCTAGTTTTCCTCCCTTCTTTAAACCATAATCAAAAGGATAATATTAATGAAACCCTTAAAAAAAATTCTTGATTTTCCTTAAATTATGCATTTATTTTTAAAGAGATCCTTTCCTTTTCAGAAACAGAAATTACTTTTCTGCCGAATTTGAAACTTCCAAATCCAACTACTTCTCTGTTGTTGGTGAAGGATGGGAGCAGGGTAGAAAGGATTTCTGTGTTGTCTCAGTTTCTCCATCTGTAATACAGAATATCATAACTGAGAACTTTAGAAATTTTCTAGATCTATCCCTTCAAAAAAAAGAAGCTGAGGTACAGAAGTAACTTATTCACACTTAGGTCTCCTGATTCCTACTTCATATTGTGCTTTCTCTTTAGAGTTCATCCATTGGGAAACTGCCTAATTGAACAACATTAGGGGAGAATCCTCCACAATATTGTAATAACTCCTTTCTGTGTTGTGGAAAAGGACTATCTCCAAAAATGAAAATCAAACTGAAATTGTTTTTTGTTCTCTTCTCTCAATATTTCAGACATCTTAATTAGTTATGTTCCTTTAGGACCCCAATACCACTTGAATATAAAATTTGAATACCAAAGTCAACTTCCCAGAAGTGGAAACATAATGATAAAAGACATTTGATCTACCATCAGAAGATCTCTTGACTTTGCTATTTATTACTTCTGATCCTAGATAAAGGTTTGAGCCTCATTTCCTTCTTCTGTATTGTCAGAGTATTGAAATTGTGGTGGTGGTGGTGGTAGTTGAGTCATTTTTCAATCATGTCTAACTCTTCATGACCTCATTTGAGAGTTTTTTGGTTTTTTTGTTTTGTTTTGTTTTGTTTTTGGCAAAGACACTGGAGTGATTTGTCATTTCCTCCTCCTGCTCATTTTACAGATGGAGAAACTGAGACAAATAGGGTTAAATGACTTGCCCAAGAGTCACATGGCTAGTAAGTGTTTAGAGCCATATTTTTTTGACTTCAGGAAGATGTATTTTACTGATTCCAGGCCTGGCACTCTATTCATAGCACCATCAAGATGTCCCATAGAACCACCTAGTTGCCCCATAATACTACCCAGCTGCCCTAATATTAGGCTAGAATATAGATGATCTCTAATGTATCATGCAGCTAAAAATGCTGTAGTTTTATGATCTCTCACTTAAGATTACCATATTTTGCAGGACTGTGTGATCATTTCATGTTTATGGCATCCATGACAGTAAAGCAGGAAAGGATGTAAATACCTCTGAATCAGTGGCTTCCAGATTTCTCAGCCCAGGGACATCTAAGATAACTTGGAAGGTCAGCAGAAAAGATCTGTGGCAACAAAGTGGGAGTCCAGCTCACAACCCCAGTGGAGGCCACACCAGTGCAGTCCCAGTCCCAGCCCTGGCCCTGGCCCCAGCATCAGCAACATAGGAATCTGTTGCTTTAGCACACTGGATCTTACACTACAATGGGGTGAGGACACTCCTAATGGATCCAGGGCACAAAAGAGTGCTTGTGGTGAGGTCCCTAGAAGGATTTCTGAAAATATCTGCACAAAACTACTGAAGCTTGGGACAGTACACCCTCCATCCTGGAAATTTTTTATTTTTATTTATTTTTTGAAACTTTTTGAACAAAGAGTTAAAAGCCAAGTAATATGCTAGGAAATGGAGCAATAGAAAAAAATTCTGATCATTGAAAGTTACTATGGTAACAAGGAAGATCAAACACGCACTCAGAAGATAACAGAGTGAAAGCTCCTACATCCAAAGCTTCCAAGTAAAATAAGCATTGGTTTTAGGCTATGGAAGAGGGATTTTGAAAATCAACAGAGATAGGGGCAGCTAGGTGGC
>JAJPUD010017022.1:19833-32458 GCA_023553655.1 Myrmecobius fasciatus
TCAAATCTGATCTCAGACACTTAACATTCCCTAGCTGTGTGACCCTGGGCAAGTCACTTAACCCCAATTGCCTCAGCAAAAAAGTAAAAAAAAAATCAACAGAGATAAAGGAAAAATTAGGGAAAGAATTGAGAGTGGTGCAAAAGGAAATACAAAAAGCTAATGAGGAGAAGAATGCCTTAAAAAGCAAAATGGGAAAGGAAATACAGAAGGAAAATAATTCCTTAAAAATTAAAATTGTGGGGCAGCTAGGTGACGCAGTAGATAGAACACCAGCCTTGAAGTCAGGAGGACCTGAGTTCAAATCTGGTTTCAGACACTTAACATTCCCTAGTGGTGTGACTTGCCAGTCATTTAACCCCAATTGCCTCAGCAAAAAGCAAAATAAATAAATAAAATTGAACAAATAGAAGCTAATGACTTTATGAGAAATCAAGATACAATAAGAAAAAAACAAAAAAATGAAAAAAATAGAAATATCTCAACAACTGCCCTGGAAAATAGATCCAGGAAAGATAATTTAAAAATTATTGATCTACCTGAAAGTCATGATCAGAAAGAAAGAAAGAAAGAAAGAAAGAAAGAAAGAAAGAAAGAAAGAAAGAAAGAAAGAAAGAAAGAAAGAAAGAAAGAAAGAAAGATTGGACATCATCTTTTAAAAAAAATTATCAAGGAAAACTGTCCTGATATTCTAGGAGCAGAAATTGAAAGAATTGTGTTAATGTCATGAATTCAATCCTATCTAAAGGAACTGCACTGTGCATATAACTGGTATTGGCAAGAAATGTGCCCATAAAGTACAATGTGTCTAGATTACTTAAATTGAGTTGAGAGCAACTGAGCCAATATCCCAGGTTTTAATTGCATAATCCAGCTCACAAAACAAATTTTCCTTCTGTTATCATACTGTAACAATAGAGAAAATAATTTAATAGTTTTAGGATAATAATAGGTTTAGAATTAGAAGACTCCTTAGAAAACATTAAATTCAATTCTTTCCTATTTATAGATAAAGAAACTGAGGCATAAGTATCAAGATAACAAACTTCATAAAGAAAGCAAAGCTTAATTTATAATTAGAACTCAAATAAGAGAGAAGCATGCTTCTAGGCACCATAATAGAGTGTAAGTTGAGTTGGAACAGGAGTTAGAAAACCTGGGTTCAAGATAACACTAACAGAAAATAAAGCATCATACAAATGGGAGCCATGACTATCATTCTAGAGCAGCACCAATTTGCTTCCCTAAAGCAACTGGATTAAATATTGTCTTTTAAATCAGGAAGCTCTGAGCTGGATGACTGCTCCATATTTAACTTAAAATGCTGGTGCTGTGTTGCTACCTGAGGCACGGATTCACTCTATTATTCTTCTAATGGGAGGCAGCTGCAATATAGTCAGCAGCAGACAATTTTCTCATGTTGTCTTCAACAGCTGTATGGAAATAGCACTTTTGGGTCACTCAGACACTGCCCAAAGTATATGTCCCAGACCACTCGTACCAAACAACAAACTGCAACCAAAGCTGAGAGAAGTTTAACTGGAAGTCTCAATTTGTTTCATACTCAGTAAATGTTTCAACTCAGTGCCCTTTTCCAATGGGCAGCTAGGTGGTACAATGGATAGAGGGCTAAGAAGTCTCATCTTCCTTAGTTCATATCTGGCCTCAGATATTTAGTTGCTGTGTGATCCTAGGCAAATCACTCAACCCCATTTGCTTAAGTTCCTCATCTGAAAAATGAGCTGAAGAAGGAAATGGGAATCCACTCTGGTATCTTTGCCAAATTCAAATGGGGTCATGAAGAGTGAGATAAGGCTAAAATTACTCAATAACACAACAATAATCATCCTCTAGAGTTGCATTTACTTAGCTTGGGTACTGTTGGGACAACTAACATTTGATGATCTCCAGAAATTTATAACTCTGCAATATGTTATAATTCAGATACTCATATCTCTTCAGCACCACTTGCCTTTGGGGACTCTTCATCCATTTAAAGAAAGTAGATGTTGGACATTGAGAGCTCCCCCTTGATCTTCCACCATCAAAAGGATGTCTCATTATTTTCCACTCAACTGACCTGTTCTCATGATTTTGAGAAACTTATAATTCTGCAGGAAGAAATCAGCTAGGAAACTCACTCCCACTCAGATAATTTCCCACCTTTGGATACAAAACTTTGTCATGCCTCCAAATAAGTCACTCCTCCCCACTTTCAGTTTTTTGTTTTCTTTTTTTTAATGTGTTATCTTCCCTCATTAGACTGTGAGTTCTATCTTATAAGAACTTATCTTGATACCTTGTTTTTGTATCCTAGGTGCTTAACACAGTGCCTGGAACAAAGCAGATGCTTAAAAAAATGTTTATTATCTCTTGATTATATTAATACTTGAGAACTGCTCAACACAATAGAAAGGCTGATTCTCCATATCTGACTACCTGTATATATTTACCTAAGTGCTATAGACTGAATCTCCAGATCTCAAACATAGAGTTCCATCCTTTCTTTTCTGTCTAGACACATACTTTCTAGTAGTCACAGACCACAAAGAAGCAAATCAGACTTACCTAGAAGGTCAACAGTGATGGATTTGTTGAGTCTGAGGTATTGTTAGCATAATCAAATGGTGATAACTGTGAGATAGGATAGTTTTAGACAAGGTCTAGACATTTTCCACATCATTCTATAAAATGGTTAGGTTTTTCTTAAAATTATTAATATTTTTGTCTGTATATCACCTTTTCTAAACATATTTTCCCTTTACCCACTAAGCAATTCAAAGATTAGGGATTAAAAATGAGATCAGTTTAGCAAAATTAATAAATACATCCCGGCTAATGATATATGCAATATTCCACATCCACAGTGTAGAATATTAATTATTCTCTATCTATAGTCTCCTTCAAAGAAAAGAGGGAGGTACATTTTCTCAATTCTTCTCTCTGGCTTTGCATTTTGGTCATGGTAATAACACAGCAGAATGACAAAGGATTGTTTTTGGTTTGATTTGGGGGATTTTGGGTGGGGAGAGAGGAGAGGATAGACCCATGATTTTATTGGAATAAGGAATTACCAGTGGGAGGTCCTTTCTGGTACCATGGAGAAGGAAGGCAAATACTTGAGCAAATCATACTAAGTGCTCAATCCCTTCTTGCTCTAGGCACCCAAATATTTATTTATTTAAGGGAGAAACTAGGTTAAATGAATGTCAATGGCACAATGAGGAGGATATGGCTGGGGGATGCACATGCCTTGTGATCTTAGCAAGTCACTTTAACCTCACTGAGACTCAGTTCCCTCATATGTAAAATGAAAGTATTGACTAGAGAATCCTTATAGTCCCTTCTGACTGCTATAAACGCAAACACATCAATCTCAAATCTAGGCACAATAATCAAACTTCTAAATATGAGTTTTGTAGTTCCTAACTGCAGTATAATCAATATTTCATCTGTGTCCTTTCCCCTCTTTTCTCCTTCTATCCTTCATCTTTTCCTTCCTTTATCTCTTCCTTCCTTTTTTCCCTTTGTTCCTCTCTTCCTTTTTTTTTCTTTTTCCACATTTTCTGCCTGGCTTTAAATCTGCTTTCCAATAAACAAATTTCCAATTGAAAGATCAAAGATGTCCCACAGGGACACAATAGTTTGACTTGACCTTACACTTCTTAGCAACATGTACCCTGATTATCAGGAATCCTGTCCTCCTAATACCTAAAAAATTAGCTGAGCCAGCTCTCTTATTATTTGTTTTTCTCTGCTCTGAAAATGTCACTGTAAATCTTCCTACAAGCTCCTCATTAGGAAAGTGGCCCATTAGAGGTGCTAATTGTCAAAAGTGCCAACTTTGTTCTCTCTTTGCTTCCTTTGCAAGGCAGGCAGTCAATTTGGTTAACTCTCCTGCCATTCCCTTCAGGTAGGCACCCCTGAAGCACCAAGAGAATGGTGGGGAGTCACTCATTAAAACATATAGCCCTGGGAGGGGAAGGAAGAAGATAGAAGAATACAAATACTCTAGATCTTAGGTTTTAACCTTTTGTTTTTTGTCTCACATACCCACTTTTGCAATCTGGCGAAGCCTATGGACCCCTTCTCCGAAATGCACAAAAACAAAATGCAATTGTATAGAAATGCAGTTATCAAGATGCTTTTTTTTTAAAGTCCTGGACTCCAGATTAAGAACCTCTGTAAGATTATAAATCATGGAAAGTTAGACAATAGAAGTCGGATAGTCCAACATCCACTTTTTACTGAATAAATTTATAATCTAAGTTGGGGGCAGGAAGAGTAGAATGTACACAACTATAAATCAGGACTGACACAATGATCGAATTAACTGTGTTTAATAGCTGTTCTGTGGGTTTTGCCATGTGTTGTTTTTTTGTTGGAGGGGGGAGGGGGTGAAATTTTTACTCCCTTTAAGAAGCATCTGGCCAAAAGCTTCAGAGGATTAGCAGGAGCCAGGCTATAAGACGGAAATGAACCAGCTGTCCAAGGGAAAAGGCATGTGTATAGAGGGAGGTCTTGCTACTAGATACACTATGTCCTCCATTTTGTCAATTTTATTTTCTCTAGACAGGCTGGCAGGGATAACACAGAGGCTCTGAGCATGCTCAGAAAGACATCCTAAGCAGGGGCTTTGCCTGAGAAATGGAACCAGGTCTATCCAAGGGCAAGGGAGATTGAGCTGGGATCATAAGAGATAGGAAAGGAGGTAAAGAAGCAATTAACATTTCCCCTCTGATAAATATCTGAATTGCTTTGTATAGACTAGATTGAAAGGGGCTAAGCAGCCAGGAACTCTGAATCCTAGGGCTATCTAGCATATCAGACAAAGTCAATGTTTAGATAAGCAGTCCAGATGATATCTGAGTTGAATGAGGAGGTATTTCTATTATTATAAAGCTTGCTCTAATTTAGAGCTATATAATGATGTGTATTGTTGCCACACAGGAAGAGGCAGGGAGCATCAAGCATCTCAGACCTCACAATGGCCTGGCTTAGCTCAATTACATATTCTGAAGGACTGCCACCATTAGAGAAGACCTATGATGGCCACCTCCAGTCTGGTGGGATGCAGGTTCCATCTCCTTTTTGATCGCAGTCATTGAAAATACTTGTTGGCAGTAATTCACAAAAAACTTTTAGTAGCATCTGTCCCTTTGTTTAAGGGTATAGAGCAGCACCCAGGACACTGAAAAGAATGTAGGTCAATGGAGATTCAAACTTTACCTACAGGAACAGCTGTGGCCCCTCCAGGTCTGTTAGGATTTGCTTTTGGTTTCCTGTTAACAAATTCCATTTAGTCTAAATGCTGAGTGAATAAATTCTATTTCATATTTGGGTCTACATTGCAAAGAGAATGAAGAGGAGGAAGCCCAAATAAGAAAGGGCAGGAGTCATTGTGATAATGTAAACACCTTGAGGAAAGAGAATGTTTTGGTTTTGCTTTTTGTGTCTCTTTTTATATCCTCAGCAACTGAAATATAGTAGACAATAAATCTTTGTTAAATGAGTAAGTTATGATTTCAGAGGAAATTAATTCATACAAAAAACAGAAAGGAAGGAAATATTGAGGCATGGAGCAAGAAATGTTTAAAATACTTATAATTATGTTCCTCCTATGAAACCTATATACTCTCAAAAATGCACCACTATTCATTTTGTGGCTATCATCCCAAATACAATCATTTGGCCTAGAGGAATATAACTTCTATAAGTAGGTCTTAATGTACCAGAATTTTTAAATGATGTAGAACTTTATGTGGTATGTGTTCTATCACTTTTCATTTATGCCAGAATTGGAGGGGACTCACAGAGAAATGGGAGGACTTGGGGACATGATATTTAGGATTCTAAAGTCCCTCATTTCCTCTTCCATTGACCTTGAAAATTACTTCAAGCTGGTCAGTAGCTGGTACAAGGAATAGAGTGGAAGTGAGACTCCTGCCCAACATGTAGCTGGAAGTCGGTGGATTTTGGGGGGTCAGGCCTCTATCCTGGCAGAGGCTACAGCTCATTCCTATACTTTTTGTGACCAAGAGTGGCATCAAGAGAGGTGAAAATAGTCCAAGAACATGAATGAAAAAAGGTAGGGAAAGGAGGGGCTGCAATATTAATATTGTACAGACCTTGGAGCAGAAGTGAATTTGATAGAAAATATCACCTTTCAAAAACCTCATCAGAAAGAAGGCTAGACTACTCCTATCATGTTTCCTTTGTTTTCTACCTGGTATGAATTCCTGACTCTGAGGAGAGTCTTTCCTGAATGTTTCCTCCAATTCTTCAAAGTCAAATACAGTCAAGTATTTTATTAAGTATTTACTATGTGCCAAGCATAAGGATATAAAGAAAAGACAGTCTCTAACCTCAAGGAGCTCGCATTCTAATGGGAGAAAAAAAAAATTTAAAGCCACTATACACACACACATACACACACACACACACACACACACACACACACACACACACAAAAACATATACTCATACACAGAGAGACACACACAAGACATATATGGAGTGGATCAAAGGTAATCTCAGAAAACTGGAGGCAACTGGTGGGAGGATATTTTAATTTAAAGAAGTGAAGGAATTATTTTTTTGTTATGTACTATAACAAAAACTGGGTGAGTGCTAGCAAGCATTTTTCTATCCTTAATATAGCTATAGAATGTCTGTTACAACTATGAATGAAGAGAGGGTCAAGAGGATAAAAAACATTCCAGATGGGAAAAGGGAGCAGCAAGACAAAAATTTTCCTGGTTTTAGCCATTTGCCATATAATATGCAAGATAAATTATGAACCTGGCTACTATATTGTTTTGTTTGGGTTTTGATTTAATTCTCCCAGTTGTACAATTTGGTAGCGATAGGGAGAAGGAATCACCTATACAAACATCTGAAAGCTATTGAGACCTTTATGTGTGTGTAATTATGTGTGGGGAGGGTGGGGGGGTGTATATTCTGAATCTACTCTTTGATTTAGCCTGGTAGATTATGGTGTGGAGAAGTGGGGGAAGAAAAGATTTCTTGCATATGGCAGAAAAACTTTCATGACTCTACTAAGTTGTTGGCCTATAGAGAACCATCTGGTGAGTAAATTATATATTACATTTTTTCACTGATTAATGAATAAGTAGTACTTTACCTTTTATAGACTTATGAAAGGCAGCTCTCAAAAAGAGTATGGGCCAGATATACTACTTCAATGCCCCTAACTTTAACATGGAATACCTATAAGGTAGCATATGTATCCTGTATGAGTGTCATCATTGTTTGAAATAGTGATATAGGACTTTCATATACAGGAGTTTTCATTTTAAGTACTAAAAACCAAAAATTGGATTTTATATGGATTATGATTCTTTTTAAAAAGATTTTTTATTTTCAAAATATATGCATAGTTTTCAACATTCACCTTTGCAAAATCTTGTGTTCCATTTTTTCTCTCCTTTTCCCCCACCGCTTCCCATAGACAGCAAGTAATCCAATATATGTTAAACATGTGCAGTTCTTCTTTACATATTTCCACAATTATCATACTGCACAAGAAAAATCAGATCAAAAAAGAAAAAAATGAGAAAGAAAATAAAATTCAAGCAAACAACAACAACAACAAAATGAAAATACTCTCTTGTGATCCATACTTCGTCCCCACAGACCTCTCTGGATACAGATAGCTCTCTCCATCAAAAGACCATTGGAACTGGCCTTGTTGGTTACGATTCTTAACAAAGTTAAAACCTGGATTGGAAGGAGAGAGAAAAAAAGAAGAGTGTGCCTTTATCTTCACATTCTCCGGGTTTAAATATATTTCTTAAAAGAAAGTTCTTTGACAATTTTTTAAAAGGGTCTGGTTACATTGATGGAATAGAACAAAATTTGAAGACCCCATCAATTTTACATATATCATGGGGATAGAGGACTTGCTGCCATACAGTTTGCTTGACTGCCTGAAGAAAAAACAATGAAACTTTTACTCTTCTCCCACTTTGAGGAACAGCTTGACAGAATAATAATAACCCACATAGTAATATTAACTCACATAACTGTACAATGTTTCAAAATTTACAAAGTCTCATGACACATGAAATAGGTATCTTATGACTAATAATTTAAAACTCACAAATTCTAAAGGAAGACCTAGGACAATTCTCCAAAGCTAATGAAATAGGACTTCTGGAGGTGGAGCCAAGATGGTGGAGAAAGGACAGGAGTCTCTGTAACCTCCTCTAACCTTCCCTCCTACCAACAACATATGAGGCCTCTAGACTGATTTTGAAGTTAAAAAAATCCATAATATCTGGAGGACAACACATTTCTAGAAGAAGATACTCTGGAAGAACTTCAAAACAGATCTATTTTAATTGGGCAGGGGGGTGGTCTGCTGAACCCAAACTGCAGCACAGGGAGACCGGGGAAGGGAGCTGGAGCAGGGAGCTGGAACAGGAGTCAGAGAAGAAGTCGGAGCATTGTGCTTTTCTCACACTTGGGAGTCTTCTGTGGGCCTCTTGGGCCAATCTGTACTGATTGTAAGTAGGTGGTTTGGAAAATCTGCCTTTTGTGGGGGGGGGTAGATTGTGAACGATTGAACCCCTGATGAGCATCGGACCTAGCTACCATTACACAGCACCCTAAAGCAATCAATCAATCAGCAGAACTGATCAGCACCTGAAATAACTCAATCAGCAGAATTGCCCAGTACCTGAAATAATTCAATCAGCAGAACTGCCCAGCACCTGAAATAATTCAATCAGCAGAACCGCCCCAGGGCAAATTAAAGCAGCTGTCCCTCCTTTGCCTTGAACAGACCTCACACCTTTAAAAAAATTAATAAAAAAACCAAAAAGAGCTCTAACCATAGACAGCTTTTATGGAGAGAGGGAAGAACAGACCTCAAGTCCTGAGGCCCATAAAGGTAAAGCAACTCCAGAAAAAGCTCCAACATAAACTGGACTCCATGCCACAAGGCTTTCTTTGAAGATTGCATAAAGAATCTTAAAAGAGAGTTAGAAGAAACATGGGAAAACAAAATGACATCACTGCAAAATAAAATGGAAAAAAATGGAAAAAGATACAATCAACAAATTGGCCAATTACAAAAGGAGCTAAAAACAGTAAATGAAGAAAATAAGACATTAAAAATTAGAATCGAACAAATGGAAGTGAATGATTCATCAAGACTTCAAGAATTAGTCAAAAACAAAAAAAAATGAAAAGATAAAAAAAAAACCATGAAATATCTCCTAGGAATAACAACTGACCTGGAAAATAGATCTAGGAGAGACAATCTAAGGATTATAGGGCTTCCTGAAAGCCATGATGAAAAAAAGAACCTAGACAATATATTCCAGGAAATCATAAAAGAAAACTGCCCTGATGTTGTAGAATCAGAAGGCAAAATATTTATTGAAACAATCCACTGATCACTTCCTGAAAGAAACCCAAAAATTAAATCCCCCAGGAATATCGTGGCTAAATTCCAGAGCTATCATATTAAAGGAAAGATATTATGAGAAGCCAGAAAAAAACAATTTAAATATTGAGGAGCCACAATTAGGATCACACCAGACCTAGCAGCTTCTACTTTGAAGGATCGAAGGGTAAAGGAACTTGGATTACAGCCAAGAATAAGTTGCCCAGCTAGAATGAGCATTATCTTCCAGGGAAGAAGATGGTCATTCAATGATATAGGAAAATTTCACCTATTTCTAATGAAAAGACCAGAACTGAACAAAAAAATTTGATCTACAAACACAGAACACAAGAGAAACATAAAAAGGTAACAAGAAAAAAAAAACTCTTGAGAACTATATTTATGTTATAGATACTTATAGAATGAGGGTTGATTTCATGATTTTATTATTATATTATGATTATTGTGATTTTATGATTATTATGATATGATTATTGTGATTTTATGATTATTATGATATGATAATCTGAAAAAGAAATTAGAGGTAGAAAAGGGATAACACTGGAAGAAGAGGAAAAGGAGGTAAAATAAGGGAAATTACATCACATGTAGAGGCAAAGAAAACCTATAATGATTGAGGGGGAAAAAAGGAGGGGAATGAGAAGTGTGTTAATCTCCATCTTATCAGATTTGGCTCTGAGAGAATAATAGACATATTGGGTATCAAAAAGAAACTTGTCCTATCTTATAAGGAAACATGAGGGAAAGGGGGAAAAGAAAGAGAATAGACTAATAGAAGGGAAAACAGAAGAATTAAGGGAAAGGTGTAAAAAAGGGGGTGGGGCTCTAAAAGGCAAGGATTCTTTGAGGGAAGTGGTTATCAAAAGTAAAATGCTAGGGAGGAGGGAAAGGGGATAGGAAAGAGAAAAGCATAAGCTAGGGTAAATAAGACAGCAGGAAATAACAGAATTAGTTATTTTAACTGTGAATGTGAATGGAATGAACTCTCCCATAAAGCAGAAGCGGATAGCAGACTGGAATAAAAACCACAATCCAACAATATGTTGTATACAAGAAACATATCTAAAGCATAGAGACACATACGGGGTGAAGGTAAAAGACTGGAGCAGAATCTATTATGCTTCAGGTGAACAAAAAAAGCAGGGGTAGCAATCCTGATCTCAGATCAAGTAAAAGCAAAGATAGATCTAATTAAAAGAGACAAGGAAGGAAACTATATCTTACTAAAGGGTACCATAGACAATGAAGCAATATCAATATTAAACATATATGCACCAAGTGGTATAGCACAGAAAAATCCTAGAGGAAAAGTTCAGAGAGATGCAAGAAGAAATAGACAACAGAATTATAATAGTGGGGGATCTCAACCTCCTTCTCTCAGAACTAGATAAATAAAACCACAAAATAAATAAAAAAGAAGTTAAGGAGCTAAACAAAATGTTACAAAAGTTAAGTATGATAGATCTTTGGAGGAAATTAAATGGAGACAGAAAGGAGTTTACTTTTTTCTCAGCAGTCCATGGAACTTATACAAAAATTGACCATGTGTTAGGACACAAAAACCTCAAAATCAAATGCAGGAAGGCAGAAATAGTAAATGTATTTTTCTCAGATCATGATGCAATAAAAAACACATGCAATATAAAGCCAGGAGAAAATAGACCAAAAAGCAATTGGAAACTAAATAATCTCATTCTAAAGAATGAATAGGTGAAACAGCAAATTACAGACACAATGCCTAATTTCATCCAAGAGAATGACAATACTGAGACAACATACCAAAATTTGTGGGATACAGCCAAAGCGGTAATAAGGGGAAATTTTATATCTCTAGATGCTTATTTGCATAAAATAAAGAGAAAATCAATGAATTGGGCTTGCAACTAAAAAAGCTAGAGAAAGAACAAATTAAAAACCCCTAATCAAATGCCAAACTTGAAATCCTAAAAATAAAAAGAGAGATTAATAAAATTGAAAGTAAAAAAACTATTGAATTAATAAATAAAACTAGAAGTTGGTTTTATGAAAAAAAACAACAAAATAGATAAACCTCTAGTTAATTTGATTAGAAAAAGGAAAGAGGAAAATCAAATTGTTAGTCTCAAAAATGAAAAGGGAGAATTTTCCATCAATGAAGAGGAAATTACAGCAATAATCAGGAGTTACTTTGCCCAACTTTATGCCAATAAATTTGATAACCTAAGTGAAATGGAGGAATATCTACAAAAATATAGATTGCCCAGATTATCAGAAGAGGAAATAAATTACTTAAATAGTCCCATTTTAGCAAAAGAAATAGAACAAGTCATTAATCAGCTCCCTAAGAAAAAATCCCCAGAACCAGAATCATTTACATGTGAATTCTACCAAACATTTAAAGAACAATTAACTCCAATATTATATAAACTATTTGAAAAAATAGGGAATGAAGGACTCCTACCAAATTCTCTTTATGACACAGACATGGTACTGATAGCTAAACCAGGTAAAACAAAAACAGAGAAAGAAAATTATAGACCAATCTCCCTAATGAATATTGATGCAAAAATCTTAAATAAAATATTAGTAAAGAGATTACAGAAAATCATCCTCAGAATAATACACCATGACCAAGTAGGATTTATGCCAGGAATGCAGGGATGGTTCCATATTAGGAAAACTATTAACATAATTGACTATATTAATAATCAAATTAACAAAAAAACATATGATCATCTCAATAGATGCAGAAAAAGCATTTGATAAAATCCAACATCCATTCCTATTAAAAACACTAGAGAGTATAGGAATTAATGGACTTTTCCTTAAAATAGTCGGTAGCATCTATTTAAAACCATCAGCTAGCATCATATGTAATGGTGAGAAACTGGAACCATTCACAATAAGTTTAGGGGTGAAACAAGGTTGCCCACCATCACCATTACTATTCAATATTGTATTAGAAATGTTAGCTTTGGCAATAAGACAAGAAAAAGAGAATAAAGGAATTAGAGTAGATCATGAGGAAACCAAATTATCACTCTTTGCAGATGATATGATGGTCTATTTATAGAACCCTAGAGAATCAACTAAAAAACTATTAGAATTAATCCACAACTTTACCAGAGTTGCAAGACACAGAATAAATCCACATAAATCATCAGCATTTTTATACATCATCAACAAAATGCAACAGCAAGAGATACAAAGAGA